>FAPP01051741.1:0-10318 GCA_001485965.1 Heliconius ismenius | reverse complement strand
TCAAATTTTGCATAGACGTCAGTCGACGTAGTCATGGAGACAGAAATTAATAATAACATAGTTCACGCGGGTGTAACTGCGAGCGGGCCGCTGGTTATAAATATTTAAATAATATATATTAAGCTAATTAAATAATATGTTATTGTTTTTTTTTTGGTACAAAGGATCAAGTTATGGCGTTAAAATGGGTTAGAGACAACATTGAATCATTTGGAGGCGATCCTCAACGTATTACAATATTCGGAGAGTCAGCGGGTGCCGCTTCTGTCCATCTGCACATGCTTTCTCCGTCTTCACAGGTTAGTCAAACAATATGACAAAATATTTTATGTGTGAATAACATGTTCTATTATTTAATCAACGAATTATGGATAATTTATTATATATTTAGCAATATAAATGATTCCACACAATAATTGTAAAGTGTGGGGACCTACTATATAGGCTTTTGACTTTATAATAATGGGCGTTAATCGTACTTGTGTAACATCAAGAGTAACTTAAATATTCACACAATAATAGGTTATATTTTAACTTATTTAGAACTAATTTTAAAATGTGAAAAATAAATAAAATAAGACATTTATCAAATAATTGTTTGGTTTTAGGGCTTATTCCACGGTGCAATAGCGCAGAGTGGAGTAGCAATCTCGCCGTGGGCGCTCGCGCAGAGCCCTAAGAAACATGCCTTTGAACTCGGAAGGGAACTGGGCATCGATACTAACAGTACAGCGGAATTGCTTGGTAAGAAATGTTATAATTATATATTACGTAATATACTTACTTTTAGAATATCTTCCATCATAACTTCGAAATTGGTTAGGTAGAGAGAGGAGCTCGAACAGTGGAGGCGAACTGAGATGCTCCTTTTTTAGGAAGGAAGCCTTTAAAGATACTCTTGGGTCGCAAGTCCAGGCACTGGTCCGAGCTCCTCCAACACTACCCTAACCCGATTAATCCATGCAACTTTAAGCAACTTCGTCTCTACGTCGGCATTAAATTATAAAGTAATTGCTCTATCTACTCCAGATCTAATTTTTAAGATTAATAAGCTAATGACGTGGTCCCTCCGATTTTCAGCAGGATTTAGATCACTTTTATTAAAAATTGGCAAATGGGCAATGATGGGTATGGGATATTACTAATTTTAATTTGTAAAATACTATATACATATAACATACTACGTACTTATAAGAAATACCGTTGTTGTAGGTAAGTAAGGGGCACTTTAAATTGTTTTTTTAGCTTTAAGTTTAAGTTTTTGTTTATTTTGTGTTCCGCTATTGACAATTTGCATGCATATACTGCATTTAAATGAATGTCAATATCTGGGTAATAATACCTTGACATAAATAAAGTGACTGTAAGTGAAACGTATCATTTTCAGTATTATTATATCAATTTTATTTATTTTTAATGAGCTCGGATATTATCGTTATATTGTTATAATAGCAATTAATTTTTATTTAAACTAAAATTTTATTTGGAATGACATGAAAATATTAAATATTTAATTTCTCCTTTCTCTTTAGGCCTCGTGGCTCAGGAGCACAAGCTCCTGGGCCACAAAAAAAAACAAATAATTAAAATATCAACACTTTAATAGTTCTCAAAAAACAGAATTAATGTAATTTAAAAAAATGAGAAGCACTTTGATTAAGACGTCATATAAATTCCACAGTGTATTTTCAAGTCGTAACATAAATCGTACGTAAAAGGGCAGCTATTGGTACAAGGCTGATTATATTATTATTAATATCTACCGAATCCGTGTCTTCTTACGAAATACATGAAACTTATTTTCAGCAGCTTAATATATTATATGTTATATAATAGTTATTTTATTAGTATATATAGTAAAACAAAAAGGAATATACCTACTTATTGATTTTATATCTTTTTTTATACAATTTGCAAAAACGTCATTAAACAAAAGAAAGAGCTGTGATTAAAATGTGTGTTAGCGAATTTTATTAAGAGGAACCCACCTATTACCTATTTAGGAAAATAGTATTACTTTGGTATGGTTATCTGTACTATTTATACAGTTAATAAATCGTAATTAAAATCCTATGGGTTTGCCCACAAAAATAAAATAAATAATAATAAATAAATTTTACTAAAAATACATAAATACTTTAATTAAAAAATTGTGCCATTTAATAGAAAAATGTTTAGTTATTTCTTATCTACTTAAGTAGGCGGTAAATATGCGCGCACGATAAACTCGGTTTTTCCCGCGTAAATCCGCGCAAATCCGATCTCGTGTGAATTTCGCTCCACAGCCTCAACGATGTTTCAGTGAATGCCACGTAGAAATTGGTTCAGCTGTTCCGAACATTAGCACGGACAAACAGACAAAAAAAATAAAATTGTATTATTATTGATTATGTTTTAGTATCGTGTAAATAACAATCCAATCCACTTGAAAAAGTCGGTTATTTTGAAATTGCAGTCATACACTTCATTTTTTATATATGTTAAAATTTATTTATAGACATTTAATAATATATATGTATAGATAAATTCTCATTTTCTTATTAACACTAATCCGGGTAAAAATTTTATTACACAAAACATATAAAAATGTATAACATTTGTATTAATAATAATTATCTTTAGGTTATCTCCGCGCTACACCAAGCGAGCTCCTAGTAAAGGCAGGTGCAAGGATTGCTGGAGCGCCGGGCAAGTCCGCGGACTTACAAAGTACGGTGGCGTTACCCTTCTTACCTGTATTGGAACGAAATATGCCGGGCGCTTTCCTGACACGCTCACCTCGGGAACTGCTTCCTGGTGCCGACGTACCACTGATGACCGGGTACAATGCTCAAGAAGGAATCATATTGTTTAGACGTAAGTATATATCTTTTGATGATATATCATTGTTAGCATTGATTCTTGTTTCGTTTAGCTTTAGGATGCTATAAATTATAAATATAAGTACTTAATATTCTGTGCTAAATAAATCTCATGTAATTTTGGCGCAAATATAATATATTCTTTTTATTACATTTTTGTACTTAGCAATAGAAATGGATGTCACAAAAAAATCATTATAAAATCATAGAAAATATTTTTCCATCAGGGTGTTACATCTATAGATACTAAGTCCCATTGCAATGTATACAATTGTATGCACATTTTCACAACTTACTTTATGGGTTTCTATTGTGTAATTTATACAAGCACTATACAATTAGAGTCGTTTATCAATTATTAATTTCAAAATTTCAAATATAAATGAATAATAAATAGCATACAAAAAGTCCATAGTAGAGACCGTCTACTCTGAAACTGCACTTACAATAACACGCAGCTTGTCATTTGTTGCAGTTTGTGAGTAAATGTCACAGCGAAAATAATATCGGCAAAAAAGTATGCAGCAAATACCTAATAAATAAACTAAATATTTTTAAATGTTTTTTTTTATATCTCTAAGCAAAAACTCCTTCAATGAAGGAAGGAATTGTTTATCTTTTATCGCAATTATTTATAGCATATTTGAATTTTTCTTTAGTATTTTATTTTAGAATTTAATAAATAATAATAGAATATTTAATATCACACATATTTCAACTGGTACAATGAAGTTGCGTAAAAACAATACAATTGAAATAAAATACGCGAAAATTCTTCAAAAATACTTATGCAATAATATTTTCAGTCTCAAAACAATTATTATTAAGCATATTTTTAATTAAGTACTCCTTTAAAATATATTCTCATGTTAACTTCGTGAGAAATAGGTGAAATAGGTACATACATACGAGTAACATTATGTTCATATTGTTTTAGAGTTGGAAAATAATGTATTGCGAAACAATAATATGTACTTGAATTAAAATTCGTATATTAAAATCTTTACAATTAAAATTCTTTAAATAATTATAAAAATCACACTGTATCCCACACATAGTATGGTAGGTAAAGGGTACCTAGTATTAAGATACTCGGTTTCCCACTTTCCGCCAAATTCAGGAGGCATTGCGAGTTGAGTGGCGAAACTCAACGCCGCGCTTTGCCTAGACACCAGTGCGAAGAAATGAGAATAAAAATTTAAATAAGTATTTTATTCCCTCGAGTGGGAATCGAACCCACAGCCAGAATATCTATTTAATCTAAGCAAATAAAAAAAAACACATGTGTAATTTACCTAATAATACCCAACCCAAAAATACAGGTATTATTTTTCGAATGTTCTCGTTCTAGCTGTCATAATTATCTAATTTCTGTCGGGATATTGCGTGTGAAGCTACGTGACAGCACGTGTTGTTACGTGAAAATTTAAACGTACAGTAGGTATCGTTACTTACCCAAGGTACCTTAAGTAACGTCAAAAAAAATGGACTCTCATAAAAACGTGTTTCCTAATCTTTGCGCGAACGTTGTTTTCGTTGCATTTCGTATACCTTTGTCTGGATACAGATTTATAATGATTGATGTTAATACTTGTAGATAATGTGTGATAAGTTGTGATTGCATTATGAAATATTAAGGTCTTTTAGTATATTTGGTGATAAGTTTGAGGATATCGTGGTGATGTGGGACAATATGACTGTAAATGCAATGGTTGTGGGTTCGATTCCTACTCGGAGAATTTTTATTTTCTCTAAACTAACGAAAACGAACCACCGAATTGCTAAAAAAGAAATGTCACATTTTTTTACAATATAAAATAGTGAAGAGTAATTTACTTGTTATTTATGTCCTGAATCTAAATGAGCAAATAATACTATTATCATCCTGGAAAAAAAAACGGAAATTAGCATCTAAATTTAAAAAAATAACAATTGTAAAATTTAAAACATTTTATCCATTCGAATGCCAGGGCGTTATTGTTATCCGTACGATAATTAATATGTATTTTTACCGAAAAATAAAATGAAGAAATAAAATTTAATTTTTCATATACCTATTCTAAAATCTGTGAAATCGTGTCACATATGGTTCCGTTCACTATTAGAATGTTGTGAAGGATATCTGCTAAAACTTAACACACCTAATAAGGATTTACTAAGACTTACTAAGTACCTACAGAATATAGATGAAGTGTTCACTTATACTAATTTAAAGATACAAGATCAATAATGGTTATAATAATCTATTTAAATATATAATTATACTATAAAATAACTAGTATAAAACGTTTCACAAATCTTCTTCTTCCTGACATTAATCTCGGCTATTACCAGGGTTACCAGGGAAATGTTTCGCAAGTATTCAAATAAAAGATTGGAAAACTATTAAGACATTAAGAGAAGGGTCAATTTTTTTTATTTACTTTAGGTAATCTACAAATAAATATTTTATATAAATAATATTCTATAATTATAATATAATATTGTAGAATCACTAAAATATATCTTTATTATTGCTATAAAAATCATTGGCATTTTTCAATCAATTCTTAAGTACCTACCGCTTTCTATTACGATTTGTTTACTAAACTCTGTTTTGTAATTTAAATAGTTAACCTTCAACAGCGCCTAGCTGAACAATTAGAACTCTCGCAAGATTTATTTATTTTCCTAAAAAAATAAAAATCTGTATCATCACCGAATAATTTAAATCTGAATAGGATTGTGGAAAAAACTATGAGCTGGGCGAATTCGAAAGTTAATTAATATAAGTTCAAAATTGTATTCATTAAATAAACTATAGAAATAGATGCACTCGTTGCGTGTACAATGGCCTATTCAAAACTAGTTTTAGATTTAAAGTGCAGTTTTATACTAGCTACGTTTGTTTACATCTTAAGAAACTCGTTTGACCATATTACGTAAAACAGAGTCATATGTAAAAAAAAATCCTAATTTTTGCATTAAAGAAATAATAGAATAGCTTCGCTTCACGCTGTACCCTGCACATAGCAGGATCGGCAGAAGGAAACTAGTGTTAACACACTGCGTTCCCCATTTTCCGCCGAATTCTTCAATACTCACAACTTCCTCAATACTCACAACTTTTCAAGTTTACAGTCACACTCTTGTGCCCCTGTGCCTTAATTGGCCCCGATAGAAACTATAGTGTATTTTTTGTTTTGCATAAGCGCTTTTGTCAATTTCATAGAAAATGGAGTCAAACACAGGAATTATCACAAGTAAAATACACAACTGTGCCATTATATTTGCGTTTTTAAAGTTCGATTACGCAAATGTTACACGGAATTGCATAATGAGCTAACGACTGCCTTTATATATCGTCACGCTGTATTGTATTTGTAACTCGTTTATGTAATAGTTACCAAAAATATACAAGTGTAGTATACAATTGGCATAAGTTACATATCTGACAAGGACACAGATTATAAAACAAATTGATTACAGTTTTCTTTTAGCCAGATAGAAAAATAAATAATTTAGTAGATATAAATACTGACACAACATTCAGAGTTGGTTACTCTTGACTAGACTAGAAGTTCTAGATCTAGACTTTCTCCATTTTAGAATAATGTGACTAAAACATTGTAATTCGATGTAATAACATTTTTTATCGCCAATTAATTTACTGGTGCTCAACGAGAAGCTGGTGCTTTATTCTATGTTGAAAAAATTATTAAAAAAAAATCTAACCAAAGATCTAATACATATATTTTCTACGTATATTTATAGAGGCATGTTGCACAGTTGCTAAGGTATCTCGAATGGTAGTCTATAAATCTGTGTGCCATAATACAATAGAGTCGTAGATGTTTTGTCTATTTGATATGTAATATTACAGACATGAATATGAGGGCATATTCAATGATAAATTATTAGTGATTAAACTAATCCTTATAACTTAATACAAAATTTAATCGGCAATATTTTTCATCAGGTCTCCAGCGCTATCCTAAGTTACTAAGCGAATTAGAACATGAATTCAGACGAGTCGTTCCTCCTGAGCTGATATCGTCAGATGAAGAGATATCAAACAAGGTCACGGATTACATTCGCGCTTTCTACTTCCAGCAACGACCAGTCGACATGAGAAACATTGACAGCCTCATTGATGTAAGCTATTTTATATGATTTTTATATTTAGCACTTTTACGTAATATTTTAAATATGCTTATACATATACGCCACCTTATATTATACAGATTATGGCCCGTTTATAGAGAAAGTTGTGAATTGATCCTATCTCCTTTTAGGTCTTTACTCGACATACTTCGATTTTAGTGACGAAATTCAACGAAACATCCGTATCTGTGAATCACACGTCGATAGCTTTATTTGTCATTCATATGTTTCCATTGTTCTATATTGGAAATAAATTATCTTTGTTATATAATACCTATTGAAAATATTAAAATATTTTTGTAATAATTATGTTACTATAAAATCGATATAGTCTTTATGTACGTATATTGGCTTTTTTACATAGGTATGATGTTCAGTATCATATTCACGCCGTCTACTTATTATAAAGATATTTTGAATCCGATTAACTAATTACATATAGTAGTGTTTCTAGATTTTTTTGTCGCGGCCTTTCTGCCTTATTAATATATTCGAGATATAAAATAAAACTGTGCATATGTTATGATGATGATAAAAGAACTTAATAATATTGTAACACCTTATCAATAAACCATTTACAGTTGTTCACAGATGTAATGTTCTTGAGGCCAGCATTAGAAACGTTAAGATTGCAGGCCCAAACGAACAGGACAAGCCCGACATATCTCTACAGATTCGGTTTTGATGGTGCCCTTGGCCTCTTTAAGCGGATGCTGGGTATTACGCATCCGGGAGTTTGTCACGGCGACGAAATGGGATATCTTTTCTATTTCTCTAGAATAAACTACAGATTAGACGATGATTCCCCAGAATCGGCGGTTTCCAAAAAAATGGTACAAATGTGGACCAATTTCGCTAAAACTGGGTAAGCAGACGGAAATAACCCTGAAGTTCTTATCTTTTTTCGTACTTTTGATAATTTCAATTAATCATTCAAGTGTTATGCTTGTTTCCTTTGGTCTGATACTTATCTACAAATATTAATTGCTTTAAATTTTTATCATTAATTCACTTTAAAAATGTTTAACTTGTTTTAGTTTGTAAACAAATATAATTAAACATTTACAGAAACCCGACGCCTCAAATAGACTACGAGTCCGTAGTCAACTTTAAATGGCTGCCCGTCAATGATACAACCCATGTAAACTATCTTGACATCACTGGGAACTTCACTCTTCGATCTGACCCTGAATCTAAAAGAGTGCGCTTCTGGGACTGGCTTTTTGAGAATTATGCCAATAACTCTAAAAATATGAGTATGTCAGATATGACATCAACTGCCCAGCCTGCCATATCTCAACATGCCAGTGACATTTAGTGCTGTGAAATTAATGAGAACATTGTATTTAACACTAGAAGTTAAGCTTATGTTGTGCGTGATATACCTAAAGTTTACTAGAAAGTACCTGCTTGTTATAAAGTAATAAAACGAGATTGACTTCCATTTACCAATCCGATGGTTAATATAAGAGTTGTTTTTTGTAAATACAAATAATTTAAAATAATAAAAATTAAGTATTTAAAAGGTTTGTATCTCTTCCAGTTTATTATACCTAATGTCCTTATCGCGAAGTAAACTAATTCAATTTAAAGAAAACAAAGGCTTGTGTCACTTCAGTTAATTAAGTGAAAGCTAAAACAATAACTATAAACATTGCTACTTTAAATTACCATAAATAGTAAACTATTATTAAATATCATTTTCATGATGACTTTTTATAACATTAAACATTTTATTGGTTTGAAAACTAAGTATATTTCCCGGATATTTATAATATGAAAAAACCGAACAAAAGCGAATCGGGCTCGTCCATTGAGGGTTCCATACAAAAATTTTAGGTCTCGAACTTTTGCAGAAATTCAAGCTTAGCCTAGCCAGAGCCCTTTCATCTGATCTGATAAAATTTGCCCTAATTTTAAGTCTATTATTTTTTATGATATATGTATACTTTATAGATTTTTTCCCAACATATAATAATCAGGTATGAGTGTTAAGCCACTCCGTTCGGCACTTTGCGCCGAGGAGGCATTGCGTGTTGAGTGGCGAAACTCAACGCCGGGCTTTTGCCTTGGTGCCAGAACGAAGAAATAAAAATATTAATAAATAATAATTCATTCCCCCCAGTGGGAATTGAACCTACAGCCGTCGCGTTATAGTCACACCTTCAGCCCCTGCGCCACGACAGCCTCTATAAATGATATCAATGGACATTTAAAAGCTTTAATAGACTTCATATCGTACAAATTGAAATATAAATTGAGACAATTTGTTCAATTTTCATTCTAAAAGTATACCTTTTCGTGTTATAATGGCGTCAAATATACTCAATGCAGGGAATAAGTTTGTCCCGCCTACAAAGAATTTTCTTAACTGGAAATCTCCGTAAGTATTTAATTTTACAATGAAGAGAAAAGTCTCTTGGATGGACGAGACAAATGGATGCTAATCCCTTTCAACTAAAATGAGAATGTGGGATGTGATGTGAGACAAATAACATTGTCTAAAGACCCTTAGTAATGCAACTGCAACTAAAACCGACAGAAAAACAAAAGACAATCTTCTAGTGACGAAAAAACCATCATCGCCAAAATATTTAAAAGTTCTAATAGTATATATTTATATCACGAATATTTAATATATTGTAGGTACACGATATTTATTATTTAATACTCTCTAAATATCTGTGTTTAATGGCTATCTAATCGATTCACGCAATATATTGGCAAAAACTATCATCATCCTGCATTATTTAGATCTCTCCGCTATCCTATAACATTTACGTTACAACTCTGTTGGAGATTTTTGTGTAAGCTGTCGGGACCCATCATGTTTTATCTAAGCAGACCAGCAAAAATCTAATCGAACTTAGGTAAACGTTCGAAAAATGGTAACTATTATTTTAAGCTTAATCTCCTCTATCAAAATTAATTTACAATTGAATATTTCTTTTAGATACGTTAATAGAGTAAATTATAGTATACTCGATTTCGTTGGTAATACTCCACTCATCAAGCTCAATAAAATACCCAATGATTATGGGCTTTCTTGTGAAATATGTAAGTATTATTATTTATTATTATATTATTTTTAAATCTTTATATTAGTACATGCTTATATTAGTTTTTTTATACTTAAGATGCAAAATGTGAATTCATGAATCCAACGGGTTCTATAAAAGATCGCGTGGCTCTGGCGATGGTAGAAGATGCAAAAGGTGAAAAGCACCTTACAGCTGACGCCGGTTTTGTGGATCCTACCTCTGGGAATACCGGGATAAGTCTTGCCCTTCAAGCTACACTAAAGGGTAAACTCA
>FAPP01051347.1:230-11977 GCA_001485965.1 Heliconius ismenius | reverse complement strand
TTATATATATAGATTAAAAATTCATTCAATTGTTTTAAAATACATATTGGATTTGTAGAAGAAAGTATTTTCCGTTTTCCATACTTTTCACGGAAAGAAAATTCGCGATTAATCATACGAGTTCGACTTTCCGCTTATTTAAGAATTAATACTAGTTTAGTGAGGGGATCCATGTGTGCCACACTTGCGACCACCCCAACAAACTGTCATATTAACTTTATCCCCGCATAATATTTATATATTCCATGGAGTATTAACCCATTATAGTAGTCATTATTTACAGCTGCAGAACATCAAACAATTTTTATTATATTATCTGAGTTCCAATTGGTCAGTACATAATAAAAATAATTATATTCACAATTAAATTACTTTACGTCTTTTACCTAAGAGACAAACATTCCAATTTCCAGAAGTTTATGAATCATAGACATTTATTCGATTTATTTTGAGAGCTTGAACCAAACATCTGGCAAATACCTTGAACTGTCGCTATTGCATCTATTTATAGACGGTGAGGCAACACATTAAACAAAATCGAATAATAAAGATTAAAATTACCTTTATTACTAAAAGATGAATCGGTCGTGTCGATGAAATCAACAGACGAGAATTTCTTTCCGATCGGGATTTTGGAAGATTTTGCGGGCGATTGATCAAGTGAGTCACACGAGTTTAAAAGCCAACGCGCCGATTGATTCTTTTGTTTGTTTTTGTGTGATTGCTGGGTGTGCTGAGTGTAGCTTTGATGGTTGTTGAATGAATGGGATCGTTTGTGATTACTGAGACCCGATGAAAGTTCGCTATTACTGTCGCTCATGGCCATCTGAAAATATTCAATCCCTTTACCATATTTTCATCATTTATACACAATAAATATATTATATAAAGCAGTTTAGAAATAAAAATCGTACACCGGAAATAAATAATTGCTGCAATTTGTTTTGTTGTTAAATGTTTTCACACTTTGCCTTTTCATTCTACTCACTGAGGCGGAATCAAATTGGAACAACTAAAAGCCTACGTATAGCGGGCATTTTAGCCTTCCCATACAGTTGGGAGCTTTGATTTCGATGTATCAGCTTACATAACGTACATGGGGAAAAAGCCTTTCCGTGCACAACAGTTTCTTAATTTGTTAGTGTGATATCTACTTGCGGTGATTGTTTTTCTGTTAGTAATATGAATAAACACAGGCAAGGATGATCAAGTAAAGCACTGTATTGGGGTAACTCTAATGACAATATTAATATAGTGGTTATAAACTTCAAGGCAATCTTCAAACCAGTGATACACAAACAGTTTTCTTTACAAAAAAATTATCCTTGCCTGAGTCGGTGACCACGGTAATGGGCAATTTTGCTTTCATCCACCAATGGGCATACAAGTCAGAACGGTAGACTACGAAGCCCGTCTGAGAATCCGTTAAGCCCTTTTGTAATTTGCCCATATCCTCGCTTCGTGACCGTATATTCTGGGCCAGGATAAATTTACTGTCCCTTTGCTTATGTTCCTTGTTATAAATATCACAGTTGCGAGTTAAATCTTTCCGAGATGGTCTATTATTGTCTTCAGGTTTTTCCCTGTATATACGCATATGATAATGAAGACTGGGCTTCGTTCGCTCGGTAATATTCAGCGTACTCCACTGACATGGCATCGGTTGACGGACGTTCTTCGGAATCTCTATATGAGTACTAGGTTTGCGGTAGATGCGCGGAGGTACTTCTGGTTTTAGTTTTATCTCTGGGACATATCGGTCGATATTTCGACGAATTGAAGTACGTTTTATTTGCACCGAGGGGACTGGGGGGTTAGCAGCAAACGTGGACGTAACATTTGTATTTGACAAATCTTTGACGTCAAAACTTGTCTCCGATGTGACGCTTGTGACGCTAGAAGTTCTAGCTGTTGAGCCAAACGGCGACGTACACCTGCATTGTTCTTCAAATCGCGCTGCTTCGATTTCAGACAAGGTCAATTTTCGATGTTCGAAAGTGTTTTGGGATAAATTATTAAGAGAGTCCTTCATATTATCGTCCGATGTTTTGTCATGACTATCGGAATCGTTTCCGTGCATATTTAAGTCAGGCGATGCCAAGTTGCAGCTTCCAGCAACTCCAGAATCCGACGATCTGGGACTGGGACAAAGAGACCTATTGCAACATTCACATTTTCGACGTACTTTCGACGTTTCAGATTGAGAACTCATCCTTTCTAAATGTGCATTACTATTATTTTTATTATCTGGTTCCACCATCGATTTAGACATCGATCTACGTATCCTCTTATCTGAATTTAGCGAATGTTTACGAAAAGGCACATTGGCGTTTAAGTTTACGTTTAAAACCTTTAGATCTTCTTCCTCGTTACGAAACATGGGAGGCGGTTCAATTATTATGGAATCAATACGAAAATCTCGACAATATTTTGGAGATGGGGGGTCGAGAACTTGCAACAAGTCTGAGATATTATTATTATATTCATCTTCACGAGAGTAATGTTCTTCAGTAGATTTCCATAACTTTGGAATAGTATCATTACGTGTACTATAATTTGGGAAACTTCTCCTTGTAGTTATAAAATTCGTATCCTCAGAAACCAATTGATTTATTTGCATATTTTGATCCATATTCACTAAATCCTCGCAGCCCTTGTAATTTCTTACTTCGAAACTGGAATTCTCGGCACTATCGGAATGTTGAATATATGGACGTACATTTAAGTGAGTGTTTCGTGACGACCGTTGCAAATTGTAATCTAACATGTTTTCTTTGTCACTGTCTGACGGTATGGATGCAAACAAATGTTTCGTACAGTCACCCTTAATAGTATTAGACGGAACGTCAAATTGCATGTCGGTAGATGTATCGAAATACCGAACATAACCAAAGTTGCTTCCCCAACTGCTACAAGATGATGAAATTGTTCTCGGGCCAATACTATCTATGGCATTTTGTCTTGCAATTTTAGAAGAGCTAGCTTCAGCATCTGTGCCACTCGAATTTGAATAGCTTTCAGTTGTTTCTACCTCCCGGTCACTATCTGACCCTTCACTATCAGAACAATCTGTTTCGGTCGCAATTGTACCGTCATCTTCGACCTTTAGTTTAACAAGGTTTTTATGCCTCCGCCTAACGGGTAATCCAGTTAACTCTAACGCTTTAGCCCAAGTTTTTTCGTGTAAAAGTTTACGTAACATTTGTCTTGTAATAACTTTTTTTTTGACGAGCCTCGCAAAATATTTCGTTAGAGAATAATACGGCGAGGCGGACGGATAACTAGGCGGTGGTAGTGTCACATGATATAGACTTCGACGACTAGAATTGATACTAGATAGAGCGCCTTCTGAAGGAGATCGGGTCAACTAGATAAGAAATAAATTCCATGAAATTTCTAAATTTCTATCACAAAAAAAAACCGCACTCAATAATTTTTTTCTATACATAATACAAAAAAATATATGCTAAATTTTAAAAAAGTAAGCAAATAGTTAAAAATAATTAAAAAACAACAACAATAAGTACTTACATGTGGTAGAGATTGTGGCTGAGCAGCTTCATGTGCTGGACTGCCGTTGTTTGAATGTTTTTGCAACAGACTGACCCAATTATCAGCTTCAGCTTTAGTTTGACAAACAGCCACTATTGTATCTATCATTGGACCACTAATTTCAAATGCGTTTTTTCTGGTGTCTGTATCATCTAATTTACATACAGTAATACCAGTTAGTGGAAGACATCCCTAAAAATTGAAATCTATTTAGTGGTTGATTTATTCTTTTCTATAAATAATTTGATAGCTTAGAACTTCACATATATAGCAGATATTCAAAAATATATATTAAACTCAATTAATTAATATTTTTTTTATTAAAGTAATTTTTTTCTTTGTTATAATATATTTTTTTATTATTATTTGCCATACATTAACGATATATGTATAATATGGATTAAAATCGCAAATACTATAAGTACCCTGCCAACACTGTTATATGCAAGGTATGAAGCTAAAAAAAATATATATTTACATACCTCATAAACAAATGCGGAAACACGTTTGCTAACTGATAGTAAAAGTAAAGCAGAAGGAAACAATACAAGATATCTATCTTGATGGGAAGGTCCTACGGCTACACTGCCCATATGCAGTACATCTCCTAGCGAGGTTAGCTCACCGCCCGGCCAACCCCTAACCTCCCCTGTCACAACTTGAAGTTCCAACTCCTTTTGTCTTCTCAAAGCTGCACAACCACTCTATAAATAATGTGTAGTTTTAGCGACTAATAACTGTTTCTCAGATACGTAATATCAATAGTTGTCAGTTTGATTCCCATTAAGGGAAATGAATTAATTTCCTCACTGTGGTAAGACAAAGCGCGGCAATTGTGCAACGTGAGAACAGAGTGTCTTAGAAGTAGGTTACTTCTATCTATCATGCTTTATGCGGGGGACAGTGTATAGCAAAAAATAATCTATCCATATAAAAATCTATACATTATCATCATGTAACTGATTGCTGTCTCGCATAAAATTTATCAATGTAATAGAAATAAAAAAAATGAATTTTTTGCTTCCACAATAAAAATGCTTTAAGTTCTTGTAATTTATTAAGTATGGGTCAGTGGCATAGCATCTGACTGTAAATATAACTGTTGTGGGAATAATGACCGCCCTGAGAAATAAAGTATTTTAATTTTTCTTGTAACAAGACAAAGAGTGGCATTGACTTCTGCCACTCACATAATGTGTCAATTATTGTGCACCAAGTGGGTTCAGTTCCTACTCCTTCCCAATTTCCAAATTCAAATGTTCCCAATCCAATCCCTTCATTTCCTTGCTCTAAAAGAAGAAGTGCGGCATTAAGTTACGTTACTCAATATGTTATGCCAGAATTCAGCGGGAAATGGGGAACGGTGTCTTAATACTAGGTATGCATACAATAGGTCTCTCTGCCAACACTGATATGTGCGGGTTACAGGATGAAACTAAAAAAAAAATTGTAATAAATACTCACAGCTATATCTTTGTATACAACAGAAGCTCTATGTGTGTCACCCCTATCAGGATGGGCCTCATGTACATGTCTTGCAAGTTCTTGCAACATGGCTGGATACTTTCCGAGTCGACGGAACGGTTTTGATAAACCAGCTGTCAAGACTAAAACTCCAGGACATACTGCACCAGCACTTTCCATCCATGTGTTAAGTTCTTCTCTACAAAAAAAAATTATAAACTTGTAACTTTTTTATAAATATATTATAATAATTTTTAAATATGAAAGTAAAAATTGTGAAAAATTCAATTCAGACAAACTTTTACCAAATAGAAGCAGAACAAAAAGTATATAAAAGATTAGAGGTGACTTGAACAATGTGGGTTTGATTCAAATTAGGGGGATGTTACTATTATTTTCAATTCTTTGCTCTGGTAAGAGAATAAATTGCAGCAGATAGATATAATCATTAAGTACTTACTTATATTTATCAAGGATACACACAGCTTTTGGATGGCCTGCACAGTAAGTTTGATGCACAGCCTTAATTTTAGGTGCCCATTGCAAAAATAAGCCACCAATTCTTTGATCTGGGCCTGTTTTCATTGCACATTCTTCTAATAAAGCAAGGAACTGCTCATGGACTTGCAATACTTCGTTAATATTACCAGTTAACTGCCGGAACTCATCTTTTGTCAACCTGAAAATATTATCTTATTAATAATCTAAAAAAAGTAATGCTTTTTATTACACTATTAACAACTAGCAGGCCAGACAGATATTGATCTAATGTTTATCACATGATCTTTTATTGTTTAGCTGGTCTACTACAGTTACAATTACATTTAAACCATCCAAGAACCTGTGGACAGAGAGGAGTATGATGAGAAATATCTTTACAAAAGAGTTATTAATGTATATATAACTCGAGAATCTTGTAGAAAATAGGGAACAGTGTTTTAACATTAGGTTCCCTCTGCTTACCCTGATGTGAGGAGGATACAGTATGAAGCTATATATGTATATATAAGATATTTTGTTTATTTTTGATACAATAATAGTTTCTTAACTTACATATCACTTTTCTCTAGAGGATGCAAGAAATTGCTTACAAGACCTTGCATTTCAGCAACATGAGCCTTTTCAGAGTCAATTATATCCTTCAAAACTACATTTCTAAATGCTTGTATTTCTGAAGCTGCTCTTATTGGAGATGTTGTTAAAGAACCTGATGTATCTGAAAGTAACACTTGTTTGAATATTTGTTTCTTGTCTTATAAAATATTTTACAGACATCATAGTTTAACAAATTTGCATTCGCCACTTTCCACTCATTATAGAAACTTAAAGCAGTCAACCGAATGTAACCTCATATATTATTATTGCTTATTAAGCTTTGTGAACTAAATATGTTCATTTATGGATTTTTAATACAATAATTAATATTATATTAATTTATCTAATCATCTGATCTTTAATTAAGTCAAGACAATCTAGCAAAATGTAGATACATATTTTATTATAATTTAATTCACAATTATCTTATTCTTCAAATGTACAGAAATATAATGCTTTTATAAGCATTTAGAGCACTTATAATATTATTATACTCAAAATATTTTATTTTCAATTTACCTTTATAATCAGTAACATAATTACTCGGGAACCATCCTGTTGTTTCACCTAATGTACCCTCCCACCATCCACCTTCCTCTTTTTGAGTGACAGTGATAATGTCACCTTTCTTGAAGCAAAGCTCATCATTATTTTTTCCTTTAAAAGAATATATCGCCTTTACCAGACAATTTTCAGTAGACATCCTGATAGAAATTTGCTACCATGGTTCCTAGAATAACCCAAGGTATTAAAACGATAAGTGAGGTCGTTAAAAATATTCGTTCAGTAAATTGTTTTAAAACGCCCACACTCTAAATGTATGAATAACTGTTCCTTTTATAGCAATACTAAAGAATAACACAGCCCAAATAACATAGTATTAGTAACTATATTTAAATGATATGCAGTCACGGTATTAAGACTAAAAAAGCAAACGAAAAAGATTAGTCAGAAAAAAGACAATACGACTAAGAGTAAGTCCCGATACTTTTGTACCCTTGTATACTTAAAATATAATTGTAAAACAAAATAAGTGTAAGTACATTATATTGTAATAAAGTGTAAAGTAAGATTTTGCGTACAAAAAATATATAATTATATCCGCTTCACTCCACTCACGGTCTTCCAAAAATAAATATCACAGATTGACAATTTGACAATTTTCCCAGATAATAGATGAATTGTTGTCATTTTTTAAAATGAAAAGTCTTGTATAAAAATGATTTAATAAAACATTTAATATATTATCTATGTTTTGATGCTATTATTGTTGAGTTATTTCATATTTTACGTTGATATTAATTTAAAAACTGCTTCTTGGCACTTCTGTAATATGTTTGAAAAATGTAATGTAGAGATACAACATACGGTATTACATGATATACGGTACCGTACGGTGCAAATGTAGCAGGTTTCTGGACTTGTTGACATCTGTGAGCTGTCAAATTTTGTATAATATTTCTAATTGTCAAATAAAATAAACATATTTGAATTATTCAAAAAAATATGAAAACTATATTTAATATATATTGAAATAAAATAAACATATATAAGATATACCTTAATGTCAAATAATAACTTATAATATATTGACTATTTTTGAGTTATTTCTTTTTTGTTATGAAATTTTTGCACTATACTTATCATCGTAAAATGATAAAATATAACATTAACAACAATAATAAATAATAACATTTTTAACATGTATCTATAGTAGCAGACATTATGGATAAATTACTCGAAGATAGATTATATGAATGTATAGTCTTAGAAAATCACGAATCTATTTTGAGTTTAATTCAACAGGGTAATCAAAATATTTTATTTTATTCTGAAGACAATATTTATTTCTAAATTACATATTACTGAAAATAATTTTGTATCAAAATTCGATTTCAGGTGCTAATCCTAATAAAATAACTAGCCATGGCAAAACATGTTTGGGAGAAGCAGCATATCTAGGCAATATAAGTATTATACATCAATTAATTGATGCTTGTAAATCTAATTATCCACAGAACAGAAACTTTACCCAATCTTATTCAAAAAAACGACATGTTAAAACACATAAGAGAAAACTTAGAAGCTCCTCACAACATGATGATACAGTGTTTAAATGCAAAAACCCACATGACAGGGCATTAAAATGTAATCCAGTAAGTGAAAGTACTTCAGTTCTGCAAGATAACCAAAAATGTGAAAAAAATCAAGGTTATTTTGTTTTTATACACAGTGAGGGTTCAAGTAGTGATGAAAGTAAAATGTGTAGCTTAAAATCTCCAGTGAGTCCATCTTCTCAAGTTTCTTCACCCCAAGGTGAATTAGAATGGGATGAGGAGACAGCTAATGTTGCCCCCACTACAAGTGAAGATGAAACTTGGTCATCTATGTATAAGTATGTAAATAATATAAAAATACAGTAAACTCTGTATAATATCACTGATTTCAAAGACTAATCTCTTAAAGTATTGAAATAACTTATTGTTGGGTAATTTAGTTTGTTTTCCATAAAATGTTATGTTTCACGTAGCATTACATCTATATTCCATAATAATAACAATAACATTACATTGTTATTAAATTAAAAAGATGCCAATATTTGTAAGGACTGCACTGATGTTCATTCTTTTGTTTTGCTATTTTCTTATTTCTCATCAGGCCTTAACTGTGTTTTTGAATTTTATGAATGTCTTTTTTTCTCTAAATCAAAGTAGGCAGAGATAACAAAAAGATTAAGTTAAGAGTTGTTTTTAAGTCAGAAGAAAAATTAAATCAGCATCACACATCCCAGCAGGGTAGGCAGAGGGAACCTAGTGTAAGATACTGTTCCATCATAAAATATGCTTTCAAATAGTAAAATATGCTTCAGTGACGTTATACAGAATCCACATTAAAGGGTAGATTTAGGGTAATCATTATCTCGAATTTTATATGGTATTTCAGATGGTATGCTGCCATATTAGAATGCACAGGTGCTGCAATAGCTTCTGCTTCTGTAGTGACAAATGGAATTGATCAACAAGATGCTTTTATGAGAACCGCACTTCACTATGCAGTTGAACAAGGTCACACGCAAATTGTGAAATTGATTATTGATACAGGTAATTTTTTAAGTGTAACATTGTATACGGGAGTATATAGCAGGGTACTCAGAGGGAACCTTGTGCCAAGACATGTATGGCAAAATTCAGCACCATGCATTGCCTTGTTACTACACTGAGAGAATGAAAATAATTCATTCCTCTGAATAAAAATTGCTGTGTCGCTTCACCATGACTTCACTTCAAATAATTGTATTTTTATAAAACTCATCAATTAACAGCTTAAATAGTTTATTATAATTAATTTTGAAGCTGTAGTGTTGCAGTAGCACTGTGTCTGACTGTAACAGCAATGACTCTGGTTTACATTATTTTCATTCACATGCTCTGGTAGACTAAGCATGATTTCAATTCACTCAATACACAATGTGTTGAAATTTTGCAAAAAGTAGAGAATGGTATCTTAAAACTAGGTTCCCTTTATTCATGCATGCATAAAAGTCTGAAATCTTTAAAATTGGGCGAAAAATGGAAGAGGGACTGTAAATCTATGTGTAATACATGTTTCTCTATCCTTTATCCCAACCTTGCTAAATTACCCCTTTATTCTGCTAAATGCAAGATAAAACATGAAGTTATAAAATTATATTTATTACATATACAAAAATACTATTTCAGGCTGTAAAGTGGACATTGCAGCAGGTGATGGGTTGACATCTTTACATATCGCTGTTATGAAAAATCATGCAGAAATTGTCAGACAACTCATATCAGCAGGAAGTCATGTAAACTATAAAACACATGAAAAGATGACTCCTTTGCATTTTGCTGCATCTAGAGGATTTTTAGAACTAGTAAGTTAGTTTATAATTTTTAATTAAGTATTTATTACAATTGAGGCCATTGGGGTATAATGATACTGCATTTGCATATAAATAAAATGGTTGTGCTGGGTTTGATCATACAACTGGAATGGAGTGTCTTCATATATTAGGCTGTCTCAGCCTATCCCAAAAATATACATTATATATACTTTATTGTACATTGTGTTTATTAGTAACAGAAGAATATACATACACGGGACATTGTGTGTTATGTGGTGGTTGAAAATTAATTCTTCCATTGAGTGGGAATCAAACGGCTTACCATCAGACGCTGCACCGCTTGCCACGACGACTATGACGGTTTCTTATTATACTCTTTTTTATTTATTTTCTAAAATACTGCCAAGCCGCCGCTGGTTTACCATTTTAAGGATTTGGAATAAAGAGCTCTCTAGTATGTATAATATTTATATCTTTTCATTTTCTGGTAATATTGTTAAAGGTTAAAATTTTGGTGAATAATGGAGCCTATTTAGAGGCAAGGGACACAAGTGAAAGAACAGCATTGTATCTGGCTGCTGGCAGGGGACATGTAGATGTTGTTAGTTACCTCATATCAGTTGGTGCAAATGTTAATGGAGAAGAAATTCATGGTAAGTTATTTTTTTAGCACCACATTTTAAAAGCAGTATAAGATTTTGAAATCCACATAATAAATATTCTTAATAGTGAAAAATTATACCGTTATTTTGGCTAGATATAAGTAATCGATTTTTCTCGATGGGCGAGTCCGACTCGCACTGGGCCACTCAGATATAAAAATACGATATTTCTAGGATACACACCTTTGTGTGAAGCTGTTTGGCAGAGGTATACTAAAGTTGTTGAAGTACTTTTGCTGTCAGGAGCAAGAATAACACATTCTCATAAACTTTTACATAATGCAATAATCCAGAGGCAGGTTAGTAATCACTTTATCCATATGTATGTATATAAATTGAGGCCGGGGCGCAGATAAACGCGTCAGTTTGTGCGCTCAAAAATTCGGCGGATAATAGAAAATGGAATAGACAGGGCACAAAGTGTGCTGTAAATTTATATTTTTATATTTTCGCTCTGGTGTCGAGGCAAAGCGCGAATGAAAAAACAAATCTTTTAAGTGAAAATCGAATCCACAATCGCCGTGTTTACAGTNNNTCCACAATCGCCGTGTTTACAGTGTACACAATTGTACTTGCCACTGCGTCACAACGGTCTCAAATATAAATTAAGACTTATTTGACGATTTATTTTACTTTTAGGAGGAAATTGTAAGGATGCTTGCGAATATGGGAGGTGGTATCAATTTACACAATGATAACGGTGACACTCCGTTACTGTTGGCCGCACGCTTGTCGCAACCCACCATCGCACAAATACTTCTTCAAAAAGGTTAGTGTGGAACTTTTTTCAATAACCGTAATCTGTTACTATAAAATATAACTAAAACTAAAATAAAGCTGTTTTTGTGAGTCATTTGTGTAGTCATTAATTATTATAAACTCAATTTGAGACATAAACTTGATTCTTTACCACGTCACTCACCTCAAATCCGTTTATTTTTATCGAATGAATTAAATAGTTAGAAGTAGTTGGTGACATTGAAAATTGGTGATATTGAAAAATAAAAACAATGAAACACGTAGGTATAGGTTTATTCCGAATTGCTAGGACAATTATTTAAACAAGTTCCCGTCGGACAGACACCTACAAGTCATTGCTACGATTGCCT
>FAPP01051045.1:2947-13130 GCA_001485965.1 Heliconius ismenius | reverse complement strand
CTTACTAAGTAAACACTGTTATAAAATAGTCTCGGCGAGAGTTATTTAATTATATAGAAAACTAAATTGTTATAAAAGTTTACATTTATAATCGTAGCTTATTTTGTATAATAATATCTTATTTGAATTTATGAAAGTTATGAATAAACCACCAGTATAGTGGTTCTGAAGTAAGGTGCCTTATGTCTGGTAATTCATTTAAAAAAATCTATTGAGTTTTTGTGTAATGTTAAAATAATATTATCCAAAATTTGAGAATTATTATAAGAATCATCAAATATTATTTGAGAATTTCAAGAATAATATTATAATAAACTTTATGCTAAATAAACATCTTCAGAATGAAGTGACGACGAACAATATTATAAGTTATTACAAACTTTGCCATCCCATTTTTGCCCATTGCCATGCCTTTGTCTCCCATTTTAACGCAAAAGCTACTGAACGAATTTAGGTAAAACTCCACAGTAATATAGCTTACACATAAGAATAACACATAGGCTACAATTTATTTTAAAATATCATAATTTAATTCAGTTTAAGGAGGCAAAGCCAAGTTCAAGCCGCTAGTTTTAAATAAAACAATGCCACTTCAAAATTAACAATATAATTTCAAAGTTAAATTCCAAAAGCAACAAAATATTGAAAATATATTAGTTAATCATGCACTTGTAAAAATTGTCCCGTTTCGGACGAGAATCCCTCAAAATCGGGCGGTTGGTCGACGGCAGGGTTTTTCGCAGATACCGGAACGCGATGCCGCGGGTAACGTCATACCGGCGTGGAAGAGGCAGATGATGGCACGGAGGGCGGCGGAGAAAGCGAGGAAGGATTTAGAGAGAGAGCTCGCTGGTGAGGCGGAGAGGAGGCGAGCCGCAGCTGTGCCAGTTTGGAAGAGACAGCTGTTGGCTAGGCGGGAGGAAGCTGAGAATCGTTTAAGGTTAGTTTAATACTAATTATGATACGTTTTGAAATAGCTACAAAGTACACATGGTTTTTTTTGTGTTTCTTTAAATTATTAAGGTATGTTTATTAAATAATTAAAGAACTTATAAACCTTTATTATGTTAACTTAGAGTAATGTAGGAAAAACAGATTATTTGCTTATATTTCAGTTATTCTTATGTGTTCTTTCGAGGTTCTAAAGTATAAATATCAATACCCTATGCCATATAATATAAACAATTTATATAGTCAGACAAAGAGCGGCAACACTGAACTAGTAAAAAAATATAAACGATTTTTTTTCTAATTTTTCAGACAATCCCTCTACACACCAAAAGTGGAAGAGCCAAGTGACATGATGAAGCAGAACGGCTCCTGGCGCGCGTACCCGAGCGGCACGCAGCGCGCCGTCTCCATCGACAACATCTCGCTGTGCTACGACTCGCCCGCGCAGCCCACGCGCGCGCCCTCGGAGGTCAAGCTGTCTACGGAATATTGTAATGGTGGGTATAGAAAACTGAGAAGAGAGTAGAGGAGCAGGCCAGTCGTGGTATAGGGGCACAAGCTTGTTGATTTTGACTTGGGGAAATGAAATACTTCATTTCCGCACTTTGGAATAAAGCATAACACGGTTCCCAGGTCCCCTACATAGAGCACCCATATTTTTAAGTAAAAGCATTTCATTCAATTACTTCCTTCAATTGAAATATTTATAAGTAATGATAATAAATATATAAATATACAATTTCCCTTTCCTTTCCCCTTTAACCTACACGTTGCTTTCTTTCTTGATAAAAGGTCATGATGAGATTTTTTTTAATATAAGTATAAGAGAAATATACATTTCATGTGTCTAATTCTTTAAAATATAATTGTTTGGTCTTTTAATTTCCAGGTCACATGACATCCAACGGCCATCACGAAGAAGAAGAAGAAGAAGAAAGTGCTAAAATCATCCCCTGGCGAGCTCAATTACGTAAAACTAATAGCAAGCTTAATTTACTTGAATAGTATAGTTAGAGTAGATAACGTAGCTTGGTAACGAGAGTGTAGTACTTCCATCGACGTCATAAAATATATACATTATATTTTTTTAATGAAATATATAGATTATATTTTATGCGTTCGTTTAATTCTAATATTTAACTAACGACTTTAATTACTTGACGGCTTAAGAATTGCCGCTTATTTAAATTATATGTTGTCAGTAAAGTAACAAAAAAGTTTTCTACTATTATAGTTTATTTTATAAACTGTCCATATTCAAAAAAGAATATATATTTTTTAAGCTTAATAAAATTATAACTCAGAACTTATCTGTCTTGTTAAATTATCTGTGCTCAATTTATGCGGCAAATTTTAAGCCATCATTTCGATTCGACATTTTCAACTTAGTAGAATAGCTATAGAGGATAATTTTTATACCTTAGTCCTAACTAAAGTGTGAAAATTACAAATTTCCTTATAGTTAACTAATTAGTGATTACTGAACAAAGATTCCGAGATTTTCTACTTTTATACTGTAACATAATAAATATGTAAAAATGTAAATCTTACTTGTTGTATAATCGTGAAAGTTTATTTCGTGTAGTCGTAAATTTTTCATTTTTTTTTGTTATTTTAATATTTAATTGTAGTTACTAAAATGCAAGTGATATATAGTTGCAATATTCGTTTTAAGCATAACGGCTTCGCTACATACGATCATTAGTATCTATAATTGGGTAAGTTGTATTGTTAATAAAAACTGTTGCTTAGTTTTTGTTTTATTGTTAATAGTCACTATCGTTAAAAAATCCCTCCTATTACTTAAAGAATTTTCGTTGCCTCGTTATCGAAATCATAAATATTTTTTGAATGAGAACTGAAGCCATAAATAACCTTTTTGTATACAGCTTCACGGTGCATCCTACCCATAACAGGGTAGGCAGAGAGATACCTAGTGCTAAGACACTTTTTTTTTCCCACATGGGGGTTTTACATACAAATCACATTAAAACTATTCTAAAGTTGATTAAAACATTATACGTTTTCAATTACGTATCTTAAGAAAACTTTTACAATCATAATATTACTAGGTACTATGGAAAAAAAAACAATCGTTTTTCTATGCAATTTCAATATAGGTATGCAGGTTAAGCCCACGCACCTTCCTTTATGAAACTGTACGTGTACCATAACCAACCAAAACATAATAAAATTTTGTATATTATTTTTACAGTATGAGCCATTTTTATAACATCATAAAAGCAAATATACAAAGAAACATGGTGAATTTTGAATAAATTAAATTTAGTTTATTGACTACGTTACAAAATAGTTGAAGAGCAAAAATATGTTTTGTTTTATGAAATTTTTATTACAAATCCTTATTTTTTATACATTTACTTGTGGTATAGTGGTAGCTACCGTGGTTAAAGGTCAATTACCAGAACCGAATACGTTGTCCAAGCTATTTAAAGAGTTTTTACAACCCGTGGTTACTACTTTGGTTATAGAAAATCCTCATTTTCGTACAAAAAACACAGAAGTCGATAATATTATAGAAACAAAAATTGCTGAATTAAAAAACCATTTACATGATAATGACGCGCTGGATGAAGATAAATTATTTCTTGAAGATAAAGACGATACAACTATTATAGAATTTCTACCTAAAACAGAACCAGATCGAAATAAAAATGTTACCGATGACCATTTGAAAAAAAATCTTAAGAAGTTTAAGAAAATGAGGACAAAAATCGATAAAGCCCTTAAAAAAGATTCTGTTTCTGACAAAACTAAACGTCTTGTATTAAAAACTTTCGATGATTTAATAAAAACTATGTTAGGAAGCCAGTGTAAGTGGAAAAGGAACTTGCGTGCTGAAAACATCAATGAACCGTACGCAATAGCAAGTAGGTGGAATAAAGGCTTACACGAAATAAAAGCCGTTCTATTTGATTTATTTTCAAACAAAAATATGCGACGTGCTGACGTATCGAAAGTTCTCGATAACATTCAGCTTTTATTTAACAATGTTGCGGTTGATATTGAAGCTATTTCTAAAAAATACAAAATACAATGTGAATTTATTCCTAAAAATCAATATAGCAACGTTTTGAGGAACGCGGAACAAACTGATATGGAGGATGATAAATGTGCGAATTTAGTTATATGTTCCAACGAATTGAGGGAGTTCATGTACAGTTTCTATTCAACTCTTAACGATACAGCGATAAATGTTATAGGAAATTACATAGAAATGTATATTCGAGATGTGATTGCAGATGGTCGTAATGAAACGTCTCTTGTTGAAATTATAAGAAAAGTTATTCAGAAACTAGAAATTAATGTTCAGGAGATATTTATCAAAGAAACACAAAAATTTAAACTTGATAAAGAAAAAAAAGTGGACCAAAATGTCAAATATCTGTCACGTTACGTCAAACATGCTGTCAAAAATGTCAAAAGCACTGCCAATGTCGTATTAGCATCACAGTTAGGGTACACAGATAAAATAAACAAAATAATCAAAGACGATATTAATATCAATATGGAGGTAGAGTTAGGGAATTTAGAAAGGGAATTTATTACAAAAATATGTACCATATTTCATATTTGTAACAGTAAATATAAAGGTAGGCGGAATTTTTCAGATAAACTGAAAAATAACTTATTTGTAGAAGTAGCGTTAACTGTGGAAGATGTGGACTCACAGGCTATTGATAATGGCAGAAAGAATTTTCCTACTTCATTATATTTTAATGTTACTAGAACTACACCTGCATAAGGTATTATAATAATATTAAAAGTATCATAAACATGTGAATAGGTGCAATAGGATATTTTAATATATAAATTCCCTACTTTCTGCTTTTTTTTTCAAATGAATCATTTATGATGATGGTTTAGTCTGATTTTATTATTTCAAAGATAAAAAAACTATATAAAAAACTTATACATAAATTGAAAATCTTTTTTAGTATCTTTGAATATATACCGATATAAAAATATATACACACTTATTAAAAATTTTATAAAACTGCTTTGTCCAAAAATATTTATTATTTATATTTACTAATAAAACACTTATGTATTTGTAATTGTAATCGTATTAACAAACTGTCTGTATAGATTTTTTAAAATATATACAAACTTATTTTTACGTCACAAATTAGGTAATAAAAACTAAAATTATTATTATTATTTTACATAGATCACACTCAGAGCCATTCTTCAATAAAATTTAAGAGACATTATACTGGCATATAAATATTTATTCTTATTTACCACCAATTTAACATTAACAGTCATACCTGAGTGTGGCTGCTATATCTTTATTATTAATATCCGTCAGTATAAATAATAGGGAAATGTTGTATTCTTCCACTCGACCAGGCAATAGTCAAGCAAGCCCCTTCTGTAAAGTTTTGTTGGAACGCCATAGTTGAGGGTACTTCACTTTCTATACCACAGATGAAACAGCTAAAATAGAAATAAATAAATAAAGAACAATATCCACAATCTTCGTGTTTACAATCACAGTCTCATTTATATGTTTTTTTTAAAGAATAAAAAATATATATTTTCTGTCGAAATCTGGAGGCATTGAACACAATGGCGGAACTCAACGCTGCGCTTTTTTGCCTCGGCATCAGATTTAATTAAATATTTAATTTCCTTCAGTGGGGATCGAACCCACAACCAGCTGATTTTACAGTCGCACTTTGTGCCTTGAAAAGTGACTAAACTGTGGTCAAGTAACATTATGACTAAAATTAACTTAAATATCCTTTAAACAATCTCACCAAGGTGTGACACTAAGTTGCATCATCAGTTGAGTAGTACAGAATACAGCTATCAAATGTGATTCTTCAAACAAAATGGCCAAGTATCTTCCGGAAGGATCCCAACACATATCTAATATTGGCCCTCCCACTGAATCACCGGAGGGTAGTTCTACTTTTGTTACATCAAGAATTGGCTTAGCTTTGCTTGTTTTTGCTCCTGTTAATAAATGTTAAAATATAGATAAAAGGGTTACTTTTAAATCTATGCAAATTGCAAAATATAGATAAATCATTTCATTTCATCTAATTGTGCAGGTGCATTGCGTGTTAAGTGGCGAAACTTAACGTCATGCTTTGCCTCGACACCACAGCAGAGAAATGAAAATATAAATATAAGTAAAATTTTTAAATTTAATTTCAAAATTTTTACATTTTATTAAAACTAGACTAAGAAAGATGAGGATTTATTTATAAAATTATAATTTAAAAGGTAGACCTACATTAATTAACTAATCAAAATTTGATTGAAGTATGAAAATCTCTAATATTTTTTAAAGATAAATATTTTATGTAAAATATTTAAAAAATAAAAATTTAAAATATAACAACTGTATAAGAATTTCGATGTAGATCAATTAAAACATATGGCTTAGTTGGTCATAGCACTTGGACATTTTTCTAAAGACGTGTGGGTTCAGGTCCTGCTACATTCAAATTTTTATGTCTTATTAATAAGTATTTTTCATTCCTAAGTGTGGAATAACACTTTAAAAATGTCAAAAAATATATTATATATTCATAATATATAGTTAAAATGACCAATATTACAAAAATAATTAACATACCATTCAAGAGCCCACTATTATTAAGCGCATATACCATAGGTTCACTCTTAGCAGCAAACAGCACTATGTCACCGGGTCCCCAACATGCTGCTACTACTCGACAGCCTCGCGCACACCATCGTTCCGGCGACCAGGTTTGGGTCTCCCACATTCTGTATAAGCACAAAATATATATATATATACATAATTAATATTGCTTTAGCAAGCTTTTCAGCATGGTGCTTAACTATTGTTAATATTTGAAAAACTATTAAGAAATAAAGAGATAATGATGATGATAAGGCAATGCGCAATGTTGAGTTCCGCCAACTAAGATCCAATGCCTTCAGAAAGTGAAAAAAGGAGTCATTGGCTCCGTGGGCCATAATATTAATAGATTCTCTATACCCTACTTAATACTTTGAAGACTACAATTTTTTATTATTATTTATTTTTTTAAGAACCACTAGGGTTCAATTACCTATTCAATATATATTTTTTTATCATTATCTAAAAAAAACCTATTCAAGATTGTTGAGTTATGTTTTTATCTTGTTTATTGAATGTTTTTTTTTTGCTGGTAAATTTATTTTCTGTATGCAATAAATAGTTTTAATTTTCTATATATAAAACTTTAAAATAATAATCAGCTTTACGCTGTATCCCGCATACAGCAGAACAGTAGAAGGAATACAATGTTAAGACACTCTATTCCTCATGCACCACCCTTTTTCGTGTTCATTAGGCTTTTACTTTCTTGCAAGAGCAAAGAAATAAAAATATTAATAAATAATAATTCATTCCCTTGATTGAGGATTGAACCCACAACTGTCAAATTACAGTCACACCCTTGTGACCCCAAGCCACAGCCTCATAATAAAACTGTATATTGTAGTAAGTGTAACTGTACAAACCTAAATATAATAGAAGATGTTGCGGCAAATATTTTAGAAGCAGTAAGAGACCATCTAGCAAATACAATTCCTCCCCCTGCAACTCTTCTCAATGGGATAGCAGTTTCCATAGAGACATCCCATATCAGCATTGATGTGTCAGCACCACAGCAGCTTAGAAGCAGATCACCGTTTGGAGACCAGCTCACATCGGTAACCGGACTGTGGCCGGATCTGGAAGCATTTGTATTCATTATTTAACTATTATTTAGTTAGCAGTTTCATATTCGCATCGAGCATAGTAGGATAGGCAGAGACAACTTAATAAGAAATTAAATGCTACTGTGCTTCAACCATGCTTTGTCTTATTACCAGAGCAAGGAAATAAAAAGAATTCATATGCCAGAATTGGAATTGAATCCACAACAATCATTTTTACCTATATCACTAAACTATACCACTGCTCCACAACTGAGTGACATATAAAAATGATTGT
This sequence comes from Heliconius ismenius, assembly GCA_001485965.1. Lineage (NCBI taxonomy): Eukaryota > Metazoa > Arthropoda > Insecta > Lepidoptera > Nymphalidae > Heliconius > Heliconius ismenius. The sequence goes on along the minus strand of FAPP01051045.1, from coordinate 5,200 downwards.
AATATTGTGGCATTGAGCTCCACCAATCAATCAATACACAAGATCTCTAGAATTCAGCAGAAAGTAGGGAACAGAAGTGTCTTAATGGACACAGTGTCTTAATCCTAGGGTTTACAGGTTATACCTGCCTGCTGTCTGCAGAGCGACATTTAGTAGTTTTACCACATAAGTATATGGTAAGTGGTAAATAGAGTGTTTTGTTATTATAAAAGAAAAATTAAAAAATATATACCTTTTCAACACAACTGCATTACTTGAAGACGGTTTAGTAAACATAGAATTTGGGTCCACCGTCCAAACTATAACACCTTGTTCACAGCCAACAGCCAGTTCAGAAGCCGAATAAGGTCTCCAACTCAACGAAGACACATGACCTTGAGCTTTACACTTCAAGGTTGACACAAAAGATACTTCCGAACAATACACTCTCACATTGTCATCAGATGTTGCTAAAGCTATTTTGGTAGTATGAGGATGCCATGCTAAGCATTTTACAGGGGCGTTACCCCAACTTCTTGTTCTTGAGTATTTTGATACAATTTTAGGCCCTATATCCTTTAGATGAGGTTGCATGAAATATCTTAGTGCAGTAAATAAATTAGCAACTTTTAAAGCATATGAAGCAGTTATAGCAACTGCTTTGCTTTCTCTATTTATATTTGGGTCGGCAGCAATGCTAAGTGCCTCTAAAAATCCTTGCTTGTACCAGACACTCGTTATTTTCTTGAGCAAATTGTCTTCAACGTCGACGTAGACAGATATATTTTCATCAGACAGTCTGTGGTGGTGTAAGTCTTTGGTAACGTTGATTTTTGGATGAGTTTTGATCTGAAAACGAACCATTTTAATAAAATGATCTAACATGATTATGATATTGTAATCACCTCATCTCTAACCTTACCGAATTTGTAAATGTTGAAATATTTCCATATCTGATATTACCACAGCAATATACTTCGTTAATTTTACAAAATGCTGTCTCATCTGGGCCTGGTAAATCAGGAAATCCATTAAAAACACTCATTTTATCTTTTAAATAAATAAACCGCCGGTGAATGAAACAAGTATTTTAAATTTGAAGTTACTTGACAGTGACACGAACAAAAACTATTTTAACTGTCACAAACATTACGCCCAAAAACCATATACTTTTTAGAAAAAAATAAACAAAAAAAAATCCTAATTATTTTTTAAACTATTATATTAATTGCACAAATTATGTTTTTAATGGAATTATATTATATTAATATTTGAGATCAATATCTGGCTTCATTAAAACGAAATCTAGCTATAGACATTTTCTAGTAGTCATATTGATGAGAGATAATAAAGATAATTACATGAATTATCATTAATTATTATAGCACTTTAATTTATTTGGTTTTGTTATTTTACAATTTACTACAATACACATGAAATACATATTTAAAATAATATTATAAATTGCCATTATCAAAAGTGGGATAAGTTGTAGCCATCGAAAAAAAAATAGAATTTAATTAACATACAACATACAGACCCAAATAAGGCTTATCTGCATATTATATTGAAAAACAATTAGGTGAACTCTTTATTGATAACGAGCTAAAAACAACTAAACTAATTAAAAACTCCTTGTCAAATTAAAGGATTCAAGTTAATAAATACTAAGATTAATACCGTCTATTATTTAGATTTTGCATAATAAAGCTATAAAGAGTATTACAAGAATCTTCCTCTACATTTTCTTACTGTTACGAATTTGAAGCAAAGATAAAAGACTCTGCTTGCGTTTCAAGGTATAATAACGTGCTTGGGAAAATTTACAGCGGGTCGCTAAGATTTATTCGACGTAAGGTGACACCGAGTAATTGATTTGCTTCTTCTACACGTGGAGCCTTTTATAAATATTGAATGCGAAGTATACATACATATGTAGGTAGGTGCTAGAAGTATATATTGTTGAGAGACTGTGTGCCGTTTTTATACTTTTTCTATTCTAAGGTAGTAAAAACGTAATGTTGAATTAGTTTGTTTTTTTTAATTAGGTACGTTGTCCCGCATACAGAAGGATAGGTAAAGAGAGCTAGCAGAGTAGGCAGAAGAAATCTAATATTAAGAAATTATTTTTTTTGTTTTTATGTTCTACCGACGAACAGACATTATTATAAATTATGTAGAATTCAAAAATTCAACAAAAATGACGTGTAAAAGAAATCAAAGAAAATTCCTGTGTTTTCCATACAATGTTACATTGGCGAAATGAATTGTGCT
>FAPP01050960.1:0-10547 GCA_001485965.1 Heliconius ismenius | reverse complement strand
TATAATTATAATTTATATATAATTATAATTTATATATAATTATAATCGATATATAATTATAATCGGTAGTCGGAGGTGATGTTTAGTTGTGAGGCAAATCGGAGCGACGATCGACATAAAGACCAATCGCCTAATACTCGAGAGTAAATTATAAAATGACTGTTATAGTAAAAAAAAAATACCTATATTTTTTTATTTTAGCTAATCTGATCTTAGGTTAAAAGAAAATATTTGGTGTTCAAAAAGTACAGTTTAGAATGTGTAATAGTAACGTAATCTAGTACATTTGTTTTAGACGATATTTGTGTATTTCTAAAGATAACAAAATTAAATCGTGTGCCCCCTGTCGAGTGTGACTTCGATCGATTTACATTATTTCTTTTTAAATGTGTGTAATAGTTGAGCTTAAAATTAAGATAATACAAAATTAACGTTTGGCGACCGCACGGGCTCTCGTTTCCTCGTGGACTCTAACCACCGCTGTGTGCTAATTTACTTCCATATTTGTATTTTCAACTAGTCAATTGTATCGTTTGTGTATTTTTGTATGTAAATAAAATTTAAAAAGTACGCATATGTAAGCGAAACTAGCCCTAAGATGGAACTATCTTCTTCTCCTATCACAAACTTACTTCTATTTATATAAATTTATTTTTTACCGTATTTCAGCTCTAGCGTTGCGTGAGTTTATGAGGTCAGTATTTTTTCCACCGAAATGATGATGATTGCTTTACATGTTAGATATTGGATGTACTGAACTAAAATCTGATAAGAATTATTTTCAAGAGACTTGTCGTGGCCTTGCGTTAGATGAATTCAATTTTGATTTGTGGGTACTACGCCTACGTGTAATTTGTAGACTGTAGTATACTTTAAGCATAATATAAATTTGTTTCTTTTTATACATTCCTTTTTAACTATACCACTTAAATCAATAGACAAACTAGTTTAATATAAAACAAATTTTTCATTATTAATCTGATTTTTTTTAAAAATTAAAAACACATTGCTATTCACATTTAAGACGAAGTTTCTCCTTTGTAACGTATAGAATAGTTGCAAATTAGAATCTCATGTAAAAAGTCTTTGTGTTAATTATATTAGTATTTAATGAACATTATAAATGTAGCATTAATTCCAACTCATCCGTAACTGCGGCTAAAGTCTTATGAGAACCATAAGTTAGTGTCTATTTTTATACCAAATATGGAATTAGTAGGTAATAAAACATATTGCTTGGAGACTGGTAGCGAATGTTCTATACTATTTGGTCACTTCATGTTCATTTTCTACTAAATGAAAAATAAATAGATATTCTAAGAAAACTACACCTCTACTATTGGTCCTCTTCTCTTCTACTTCTTTTATGTAATTTATTATGTATATTATATTGTATTCGTTACCTTCTCGTGTATAGAGTGCATTGATTTCAACTTCTGGACTCACTTCGATGTATGTAACGTAGAATAATGATATTTAACTAAAACAGATGTATAATTTAGTTAAATATCATTAATAACTATTTTAGGGATATTTTTTTATATTTGTATCCCTAAAAATCTGTTCCAGATTTTATCATTGTATTTAAAAGCAATCAATTTTATGATTAGTTCTTTTTTAAACATAATCTATTAAAGAATATGATAGATTTTACGATTGTATTGCGTTATTCTTTATTTAAAAATACTATCAATATTCACAGAACAAATAAAAAGTTTGTATACGCATTTATCTTAGTACAAATAGATGTATACAGACAGACTGTAGAATTGTAATCGAGATTTCGTTCTCGTGACGTCATCTTTCTTTTTCTTCTTTAACCCAAGAATCACAATTTATATTAAATATTAGTAATTAATTATAATAATTAAAATCCATAATATCGATATGTGAATATTGTGCTATTATTTTGTAATATAAGTTTTTAAAACATCACTAAACGAAGCCGCGACCATGAAGTTTTATAGTTCAGCCAAAAAAAATGTACCGTTAGGCGATTTGAGAACTACGTTCAACAAGAAAACGTGACATTTCTCTGGCCATATCTGAGAATTGATATTTCGTGGTATTACTTAGGTCTCCGCAAAGAAGTAAATGTTACCTCTACCACTAACGGCTTGTGCCATATTGTACCTATATATTATATGCTAAGCGATTGCATTGTAATTTTAAACATTCATTTTTTTTTCTTTTTTGTTATTAATTAAATTTATTTACATATAATATTAAATTGTCATATAATTTTTATTAATTTATTATTTTTTTTGAAGTAATGTTGGGTGCTCTTTATTTTATTATCATTTCAGCACAAATGTGTTTATTTAATTGCAACAACTCTATTAAAATTTAGCATCACATATTGTATAATTATTTGTAACTTATTATTTTTCACTGCTTTACACAAATATTGAGGGTATTCTTGTTAATTTTTTTAATTTATATGGGACTTTTACTCAATATAGGGATTGTGCATTTCTATTAGGTGCTTGCTATTTACTATAAGCAATGTCTATGAAACATTCAGAAAAATATTTAAACAGTTGTTTCAGCATTCTACTTTAGTAAGTCCGGCTGATCATATAAAATGTACCCAAAATATTTCATCATACAGTAAAAAACATGTCACTAAAAATATAATTGACTATTTCCGCCTATACTTTGTACCCTACTCAAGGTTTGCTACAAAATATTCTAATATCGCTCAATAATTGTTAAAGTAGAAACAAAGAAGGTACTGTTTTAAATGAATGCTAAACTAAGGTCAGCTAATCTTTTGCGTTGTTAGAAATATTGCAGTGGAAAATAATATTCTTTATGATGTAATGATTTAAACAAGTGTGAAAATCTAAATATTGTGGGTTTGATAAAAAATAAAGATACTATAGAAATGATGTAATCTTATAAGAGACGTGCACTAAGAGTGGCACAAACACAAATAACTTTGAGTGTGAATCACATTTTTATTAATGTATGTGTATTGACGTGTTTTTATTCATATTTATTCAAATAAAAGTTTAAACTTAACAATTGTTTATTATTTTTTGCAAAAATCCTACCCACTTTTGCCTTAATAAAAGTCCAAAGATTTTTAAAATGTTTATTTTATGGTTTACAAAAAGATTACGATATAGTAATATATGTAGTCAAAAAATAAAAATCGAAGGTTTACTGTAAAATACGTATGGCAGTGTTAAGATATATAATCTTTTTATATGAAAATATTGACAGCATTATTTACATTATTGTGTGAACCGTACGGCTTTTCAAGTATACAAGGCACAAAAAGTTATTTCGGACTCTAAAGTTTAAAAATTCATTTTCACCGACCATCGTTCACAGTAAACCAAGGATGTACACTGCATTTTCATAAAAAAATCCTATACCTATACAATTCTACTGAAGCTTTATGTATAAAGTTTAAGTATTTAAAAGAATCTTCACATGCACTGGGATAAAGATGATATCTTGTTTTGCTTATTAGCAACTAAAATTATTACTTGTACCTGAAAATTAGAAAAACTTTAATTAGATGTTGTTTAAAAATATGCCAATTTAAAATCATAAGAATAACAAACACTAGGTTTATAATCTGGTATGTTTTTTAATTAAAAAAACAATATTAAGTTGATTTAAATGAATAATACAAAAATTAGTGGTTAGTAATATTGGTCGCCTTCAACTGTTTCATAGCCGATGCAACTTTATTATACTTGTGTAATAGTGAAATTAAGTAAATTTAAGTTAGAAATAACCAGAACATTTAAATTGATATGAATACATAAAATGAGTACTAAATTAGATGAATGACACCCATATTGAAAAAGCAGATACAAACATTAAGCACGTCATATGTAAGTAAAGCGTACCTATATAACATATTTACTTTAAATTCCAGAACTATTGATAACATGTTGCTAAAACAGATTACTATTTAAATTAACTTCAACCCGCCACCGTACATAAATCCCAATAATATAATAACTGACCTTAATCTAATTGAAATAGATGAATTTCTCTCCAGAGATGGTGAATCACACTGCTCGTGTATACAATATAAAGAGAAAACATTAATTAGTAACATATTATTAGAAAAATAAAGATAAGAAATAATTAATCGTATGTATGCAACTATTCGTATTATGTTATGGTAACAGCAATTAACATCGAGATCGACCAGTCGTTTTAATTACAATGTTTAAAATTTACTAAATACAATGAAATTATGAATTAGTCATCGTCATTAATGCATGAAGTTGATATTAAATGTTAATGATATGTTCCTATTACGTGGTCGTATAGTTATATTCGAAAAATATATATAATTTTATTAATATATCCAAATTAAATGGCATCTATACAAAAAATAGTTTATATATAAAATTTAAATATCTATTCATTCTTAGTTCATAATATAAAAAAATGTTTAATATTTCTTAGCACTTGTGAATTGTTGTAATTGTGGGAGTCAAATAATTTCTAAGGTTATCTAATTAATACATCTAAATAATCATTACCGTAAGTTTGTACATGTGCGTTTTTATATTTATAAGAAGACTTTATTATTTCTAATTTTCCCCTTCATCCCTGCTATTACAATGTTTCAGATTCTGTTTACAATTTTTGAAACTATTAATTTGTGCATTTAAATTTATTAAGAATTGAAATTATTGAGCAAATAAATCTCAATAGAATCTAGTCATAATTCCTAATTTAATTATTGAATATGCTATGTTCATCACCTAATACTTGTATTTATAAATATATAACAATTATAATATTATATTATTTACCTAAGGCTAATAAATAACAAGTAATAAAAAATGCTTACTTTTTACATTTGTATAGTAAATTCTAGTTTCTATACAATTTCATTGTCACAAATAGAAAAAAAATCTTTCTAACAAAGTGGAATGCAGACTTCTTAGTATTTCTTACTATACCTACATTATACAATGGTTGACAATGTAATTATATGCAATTAGTTGAAATTAAAACTAAGAACAGAAATTGAAAGCGGGAAGCAAAAGATTATTTTTTCTAAGGCACATTTTATTGTAGGTTATAAATTGTCAGAAATGCATATTGTGTAACAAGAAATTAAATAATTAATTTCTTTTTTATTTCTTTAAAATAAAAAATATTGAATGTCATAACTTTTTTTTATTAAAACTCAGTCTATTAAAGATGTGATGATAATACAAGTTAATATTTTAATTAATTTAATAAACTAACCTAACCTAACCAAATCCCCATATTTACAATATAATTTCTTAAAATAAAAAAGAGTAAACCTAATTTTAGACCTTACTCTCTAAAATTATCTATTTTAATAGACATTTCTTAGTAGATAAAAAAAAAATATAGTTCATTGTGAAGAATTATCACTGTAGCTAGGTACTAAAAACCCCTAATAATCCTAACTACAAATACTACCCATTAATCTATTTATTGTGATGTAACTGGTTTATTAATATCACATTTTAAATCATATATATTTTCTAAATTATAGAGAGAAGAAATGACTTGGGATTCCATGAATTAACTAGGCCGTTGAATGAGGGTGGCATTGCAGGTTAAGGAGCTCAGATCAATGCATAGGGCTTATGATCCAAGTGTAGGTTTAAGGGCCCCTTTACATGCACATTAAAATTTACTTCCACTATATAGCTATAGCTTCTCTCACTACCAACACCAAATAAGTGTATTCTAGTAATAATTGATGATAGTTGTGGACAGGCCGAGATCTGTTAGCAAATTATATTACTTTGTTGTTATACCTTTCGCTCCTATTTTTACCATTCACAAATTAACTCTAAACCCTAATTATAATTAAATTGAAAAATATCTTGTAATTTACTCTTAACATGAATGTGTATAAACAATACATAGTTAAAATGGAAGCTTATTATTTGAAGACTATAATATGATATTTTATTGTTTAGTAACCTAAATCCAGCAACCATAAATCATCAATATGTCAATCTTAATTTTCATTATAAAATATGGTAACATTTATAATATACCGGCTTCTGATATTATCTAAATTGCACACAACGCAACTGTAAATGAAATAGTACTTTTTAAATAAAGAATTTAGGATGTTGAGGCACAGCATAACTGCATGTTACTGCAAACGCGACAGTCTTACATCCAATTCAGCTCGGGGTAATGAAGTATTTTCATTTCCTCGCTCTGGTGAGAGAACAAAGTGCGGCGTTTAGTTCCGCCACCCAATACAAACATTCAGATTTGCGTCAAGAATTGTGCCTTAACACCATGTTCCCTCTACCTATCCTTGTATAAGAAAATGTGAAAGAAACTATGAAATTTATATTAAATGAACCATAAATATAAATGCCTGTAGGTGAAGTGTGACAATTAATGTTTACCATATCAATCAATATACAATGGAAATGCTCCCCTTATTTAAACATTATACTTTACCCCAAGCATGTTTGTATCTGCGTTTTCTAACTAAATGTTTAGAAATGAAGTATTTTATACCAAGAATTAAAATAATAAAACAAAATATGTACAGAAGGCTCAACATTCCAATATCCACACTTGACAAAGGGCCCGTAGGTGCAGTCGATTGGGCTGTTCTTGAACTTTGAATATTGCTTGCTTTATATACCCTTTGCAGGTATTCAAAGATAGCAGGCAGGTTCCAGGCTCCTCTTGAAAGTCTACATTCCGGACATCGTAAAGTACTTGGAAATTGTATTTTAGGATGTTGTGGGTCCTCAGTAACATCTCCAGCCAACCTCAAATTGACTTCATTGTGAGAGATCCATAGCCATAAAACTGCCTTCTCATTTTCTTTCACATCAAATATTCTATTTCTTGCTGCCATCGCTTGAAAATGTTCAGAACACTCAGTACAACCAAAGAAATGTTTGACATAACCATGCATGGCTTTTAAAACTTTGGGGCCTTCGTTTCCAGGTTTTAAAGCAGAATTTATTGTGAGTGTGTGAAATAATGTCCATAAACCACATGAGTAACCACGGAACATTGGCTGACTTCCCTTACATTTTACATAATCTATGTCAGTTGAAAATACCGGTGCATGAATAATTTCAAGTCTTTTCACTAAATCATAAACTTCACTTCCACTCCACTGGCTCTTTGTTTTAAGCTCTTTAAGTAAGTCTACAATATATTCTCTTATATTTCCTCTGAATGGATAACTCGTGATTATAACATCAAGATAATCCAAAAGAGCTTGAAGGACTTCACCTTTTAATATTTTATGTCTTGTTATTTCAGTGTGCAAGCTTGTTTTCAATGTTTTCTCTAAGTCATTATAATAAACAGTATCTGAATCTGAATCAAGTCTCTCAACATTCAATAAATTAGAACTATCCTCGTGGTTAATATGACGCATTGGAAATACATAGTTTTTAGATTTTAAAAATGTATTGATCTCTGAAAGAAGATTTTGTTTTGATGGAATATTTGGTGTTAACAATGTGGCCTCCAAAGATTTCCCCACAGCAACTAGACCAGGAAATTTCCTTACATTACTAATTTCAGCCAGTTCACTGACATCATAAACTCTTTTAACTTTAATATGTGCATAATCAATTAAATCAAGTGCTAATTCAGATCCTACAGTGGAATTTTCATTTTCAAATATGAGGAAGGTATATAATGTATCTTGAGCTAATGGTGTTATGGCTGAATTGATGGTTAGATATGCTCCAATACTGAGAGAAGGAGCATAGGGCAAACGCCCCATAGATTGTTCTTTTTGCATTTTGTTTATTAATTGCACCTTTAATTTTTCAGCACTATCTGTTGCCTGTAGTTTATCACCAATATTTGCATTTCCTTTCTGATAATTCTCATGTAAATATCTTAGAGAGGGATACGCCATTACTTCGAATTGCCGACAAATTTCATTATTTTCTTCAATTGAACAATCTAGAACTGCCAATTTAATAATTGGACTCCATGGCTCGATCTCAGTTGCCAAACTTTTAAATTTAGGGGCGAAAGCACGACAATGGCCGCAATAGCTATTGTAAAATTGGATTATGAATGCATTATTTTGTCCATAAACTAGTTTGTCAAAATTTGTTTTCGTTAAAATAACAACATGGTCCGACTTGCTATACAATCCTTGCTCATCCACATCATAGTTATCAGCTATAACTGAAGCGTCTAAAAATGTATCTAAAATGCTAAAGCTTAGCACAAAAAAGAGCCAGTAGTTCATTTTCCTTTAAAATTCTTTAGGAGCTTCATTAACGTACACCGAAAGAAATTTTATAAAAAAATAGTTGTCCGAAGAATAATCACAATTTATATAAAATAACTTTGCAATTGTTAACGAATAAATGAATTGGCACTCTTTACATAGTCAAGGGAATTTAAATGTTTTTACTTTTAAGTTCAACTTTTAACGAAAAGTTGAAATCCCTGACCTGCAGATGGAAACAGTCCACATTTACGCACACTCGACACACTCACAAAGTCACAAATTCGTCACATTGACTTTTGAATTGACACAAATGACAAAAATAAACACGGTTGCCATGTTATGTAGTGTTGCCAGTGGCAAGTACTATACTCTTAAACTTACTTTTTTTAATCAATTTATATACGGTACATTTTATGTGTTGATGATACTATAAACCAAATTAATTACCAAATTAAACTGATTCAAAAATATTTCTTTCGCTTCCAGACAACTTATTTGAGTTATATCTTTAGGATTATTCGGTTCGGTAAAGTATCTAGATAATTTACCGTACCTAAGAAATTATTTACGTAAATAAAAAATATATCTAATAATATTGTTTTATAACAAAATATTCTATTTAATATATACATTTATTGTAAGATATTAAAATGCGACACTCATCTAAATAATTGATAATTTCATATGAAATTTCTTCTTTTTTCATAAAATACATATGTAAAAAACACTTTAAAATGCAAATTCTTGTTAACAAAATGTTAAGCTCAAACAAAAGTAACAAATAATAGAGCAGAATACAACAAAAAAACGATTAACACGGCATAATATAGACATACAACGTTGTTATAATTTTTTTGCATACATATTTATATATATACTTAAATAATAACCATTCTATCTTTGAGTAAATGTGTTCTGTGCATTCTATTAGTGTTACTATTTAATCAATAAAGTACCGTATGTTAAGTGATTAAGTCATGTTATCAAATATTGACGTTTGAGATTTAGACAGAGAATAAATATTATGAAATTATTTACCTACTGATTAATAAAATATAATTTTAATTTGCAAACTCTTAAAACATTGCTTACACTTGTAAGTAGTAACCGGTGAGTCACTTAAGTTAGCTTGATTATTATTTATGATGTTTTAAATTTTTTATAGGTTACATTAATCAGTTTCATAAATCAAAACAGATGATTTTCCTTTCATGTTTCTACATGACACGTACAGAAACTAATAATTTATTTTATCATAATTCATAATTGCAGGCAAATACAATATTATCTACGGAACGGTCTTGTAAACCGGACGATCTAGGCAGCTATATGCAGGGGCCAGGATATTGATATAAATTGCATCGAAAATCAATATATTCTCCAGGACGTATTTAGTATTTGCATGCGTATTATAGACCTAGGATAATCTGGGACGCCGTTTCGAGTGCAATAAACGCTTCGAAATATTGTGCATACCACAAATATCGAAGAAAATCTTCCGAAGATAAGATGTAAGTATTAATAACACCATTAATTCTTTGTTTTATCATCTCCAAATAATTGCAATTAGTATTATCTTAAAATTTTATGACATCCAAAATCATTCTCCAAAGACTTTGTCCTGGATGTTCCATTCTCCTATGACCTTTGAAAAAGCCTATGGCTTAAATATAACTATATAATTATATAACACCTAATTATAATAATAAGTTTTGTATTATGCTTCAAAAACCATTAAGAAGCAGTTGTGCCACACAGACAGCATAGGTACTGTATATAGTGCCTATGCTGTCTGTGCAAATACCACATTAAAGATATTTTATTACTATTAAAGACACAAGCCACTTACATGAAAACATTGTTTAACAAAATAAATAGTTACCATATACATTACTAATACACATTTTTTTTGCTTACTCATTTAATGCATTTGTTATTTTATAGTTTTTAGTTATGTTTTCGGATAGTTGTCTTTTTAATGTGTTAAATGAGCTTATATTTTTTAAAGTAGACTGCAAATTGTGCCCCCTCATAGGAAAATTTTTTTTTCCAATCTGTGTTCAGGTTTTAGTTAAATTCAATAAACTTACATGTTGTGACTGTAAGGAACGATTTGTTGTAGATTTTAATTTAACAAAGAGTATGTTAGTAAGGATTGAGTTGTTAGGTATTTTTATAATAATTAAGCATGTGCTGTTTACATATAATTGTTCTAGTGACTTTAAATGTGAGGTTGCGGTTTGATTCCCAATCGAGGAAATGAAATATTTAATAATTTTATTCACATTCCATGCTCTGGTGTAGAATAATATTGCTACAAAATATGTGTTTTATTGAATTG
>FAPP01049941.1:0-16060 GCA_001485965.1 Heliconius ismenius | reverse complement strand
GGAATCCAGTGTTAAGACACCTCGTTCCTCACTTTCTGCCAATTTTTTAGATATTACGCGTAGAGTGGCGGAACTCAACGCTGCGCAAAATATTAACAAATTTTCAATATGAATTTTCGAGTCGAGAATCGAACCCACAATCTGCCGCGTTTACACGCTTGCGCCCTTGTACCTGTGGTGACCAAGTAAATTCTAAAACATTTCATTTTGTATAGTACACGTCGATAATAACCTATAACGACTAATATCAATACTAATTTTACGGGACGAGATGTGGGATTATGCCATTAAGGACGCCGATAGCGAAGACAATTGGATTAAAACACCATTTAAGCTTTACGTATATAATGTAATCTACTCGTAGTTTTAAATAAAGTAGATATATTATATATTATCTAAAATATTCTATATAGCAATAATTATATTATTTTTTCAGCTTCACGCTGTATTCCGAGCTTATGCATACTGAGCTTAGTGTTAGACACTCCGTTCCCCACGTTCCGTCAAACACTCGATTGCGTGCAGAACTCAATGCGCGCGGTTACCTCGACACCGGAGCGAAGAAATGAAAACATTAAATATTTCCTTTCCTCGAGTGGGAATCCACGACTGACCTCTAAATATATTGTCTTCTAACTTAATGTCAAAGAATCAATCAGTAAAAAATAAAATTTAAAAAAAAAAAAACATATTTAGAAAAATATTTAATCTGTTACGCAGTTTAATATGTATTCTGTGTAAAATGTCACATAGCAAAATCAAAATTGTTTATGTAGTGTTGTTACTGTATATATTTTGTAATGTCATATTTTTTTCAAGTTGTGGCTTGTGTTATTAGAACTTCCATGTATATACCCTTAATCCAGTCTTTTAATTGGCAAAGTAACCAGTGCTCAACTGGAACGTCTAAAAATCATAAAATAGGAAATAATACGGAATAATTTATATAGTGTATTTCTTAATTTCAACACGTTAACTCTCAAGAACAGAAAGAAAGAGAAGCGAGAAATGGAAATACGAGTAAAAATACCCTAAGTTGAGATCCATAGTGTCGCTGAAAATATGTATGTAATTATATCTCACTTCTTAATATCTCAATTAAGTATACACGCAATTCAATCATTACATAAATATTTGTTGACCATTTTCATAGAATTATTCGCATTAGTTAGGTATTTTATCTTATAGTTTTATATAACTAACCTACTATAATAAAACAAGTATTATATAAAAGTAAAGAATTTCGCCTTCCCGCATTTCACTAACTGCAGTTATTCTTAATACATTTTAATTTCGATTGTACACTGTTATATATTTTTTTAATAATTTATTTATTCGAGAAATATAAATTTTTTTTATTATATAAAAAATATATAAAAATAATTCGAAAAATTATGTAGAATTCAGAGAGGTTGTGACTTTTGTCATCCATCACCTGTCATCGTTTTTCATATACGTTTCATATTCGTTTTTTAAAAGAAAAATAAATATATTGCAATAATCCTTATATCGACAATTATAATATTTGTAAACAGTAAATAATAATAATTCTGGAATCTTAAAAATATGCCTTCTTTAATTGGTCCCAAAATGTTTTTCTTTTATCTTCAGGCACGTCGATCATTTTGAAATGTCGGCCTAAATTCATGGCTTGTAATTTTTCATTTCTTCCCACCGGCAACCAACGCAAAGCACTCAAAACGTTATCGGCGCTATGGGGAGTTGGATTACTGGAAAGAAAATATTTTATATAACACACATACTAATGTATCTGGCGTACGAAACATTTGTTGATTTAATACGTTAGAAATAAAAATGAGGAAAGGCAGGGACACAAAGTGTAAGTGCAAGAGATTATAGGTCCGATTCTCATTCGAAGAAAAAGCACGGCATTCAATTCCGCTATTTAAGGCATTCCAGATATAATTCTGGATAAATATAAACTGATTGGACATGGGCTTAAAACAATTCTCATTATGTCTCATTTCATTATTAAACACGTCTGTACAAAACAGAAAACAAAATTGATAAAAATAGACTTAATATTCATTGACAAACTGCCTTATACTTACCTGTGTTTAGCAAAATTTGCAAATAATCTGACAATCTTCTTAATGAAAAGTCTTTCATTCGAAGCTTTGGGGCTTTTATAGCCATCTGTTTCAAATTTACATTTGAATAGGTAGCAAATTTCGTCCCCTAACGTCGCTCCCGACCACTCTATATTCGGCACCGATGATCGCCATCCAATATTCAAGGAACCTTTAAAAGGAAGTCTATACAAGTAAATGTTGCTGTCAGAGTAAACGCTGTGTAGTTGAACTTGCTGGAGCAGTGGATATATGACTTGGTCGCTAACATATTTTGCATACCGTCTCAAGCTCCTCTCTCCAATAGTTCCATTCAGGAAGTAAAAATTTAAAATTTCCTGCTTAATTTCCTTATATCTTTCCGAATTATATTCATCAGATTTCCCTTCGAATGGTAATAAATATTGAAAGTTATAATTTAAGTATTTCAGCAGCCTACGGTTTGCATCGATTCCTTTTAATTTATATAAATGTGTTAAAGTTGTATAACCAAACATTACATCAACGTTTTTGTTCACAAGTTTTCTTTTATACATTTCTAGAGGAGAGTTATTCATGAAAGGTAGCTTTGACGACTTCTCTATTCCACAACTAAAAGTATTTATTAATCTTTGCCTATCTCTGACTTCGGTACTATCATAAAGACTCGTACACTCTAGCAGTTGCTCAGTGGTTAAATTACGTAAAATATTATAAAGCTCCTTACGATTAAAATTATCGTAGCGCACTTTTAATTTCTTATACAATTTAGCACATATTTCAAAACTATTTTGACTATAATCAGCTGGTGATAAAGCACTACCATCAATGATTATAGCTCTGGTAAATAGGTCATCCGCTGCTACAGACACCAACATCGATGCAACAGAAGTGGCTGCAGTCCCAGAACCAATTATCGTAACTCTGTTAGGATCACCATTAAAAAGACTAATGTTATCGCGCAACCATTTAAGCGCAGTTAATATGTCCTTAGCTCCCATATTTCCTTCAGCGAAATCATCTTCGGTGTTTAAGAATCCGAAAATAGATGTTCGGAATGATACAGTCACAACTAAGACATTTTCGTCTATGAAGAAATCTGGTCCATAAGAGTTAGCATTGTTATTGGTCCAAACTAAAACGGGATAATTTTGAGTTCCGTTGCTACTAGTTGGTCTAAAAATAGATAAGTATAAACAATCCTCGCTATATCTTAATGGATATGGTTCTCTATGAGGTTTTCGGTAGTCCAATATGCCTTCTTCTGTAAACGGATTGTACTCTTGTGGAGGCTGGAAACAAATGTTTCGTTATAAAAGAAATACATTACATATTTGCTATAATAATAACAACTAAGTATTTTTTTATCTAAATATATGTATAGCAGTAAGACTCCTTTATAGATATTGTTTGAAGCGACAAGAATCTTGCCTTAGTAAATTAGTTTCTATCTCATATAAATAGAAACTAATCTAAAATCTTCAAAAAAAGTTTTTTATTGAAAAAGTAGTGATTCATTTTCTGCCCATATTATAGCTTCTTAGATTTAAGATAATGAACGCCAGAGACGCAAGTATAAAAAAAATTAAGATTAAGATATATAGACATTAATTAGTCAAACAGTCAACAAAAAAATGTCTTCATATTCACACCTCAGGGATTCCTAATATCCATAATATTTTCGAAACTCAACGCCTTCTGTATTAAAACAGTTAATAAAAATAACCAAATGGGAATCCAACCCACAACCAACACGCTTACACCCACACCCAGACGGACTGACTGACACTATTTCCTTTATTCAACGACGTAATCCATTCATCTTATTTTGTACTAAATCACGAAATTAGCAAAGCAAATAGCAGTATTAGAGGGCAACAAGAGATCGCAGCGGAGACCCATTATCATTAAATTAAACAAAACACACCTTAAATCTCCGCCCGCTAGTCGGTGGTCGGGCGTACGGGATATTGTAAAACGCTATATACTCTTTATCTTCAAATATTGTTTTTAATTTAGTCCCAATTAGTATGACACCGTTTGATTTTAAAGAAATTAATTGTAAAATGGATAAATTAATAAGAAATATTGTAAGAGTTATGAATTTAGACGTCTGTGACATTTCGCAATAAGTAAAGGAAAGAAAGGCATGTTTTAATTTCGACCGTGCCAAATTTTGTTTTAAAACATTTTTAAAATATAAAACTATGAATTTATTACGCATTCATTTTCTTATACTTAAAACATGCTTTGATTTACATGTCAGTCAGTCGCTTCAAACGTTTCGCTAGACACGAATAATAATATTCAATTACCATTTTAAATATTTGGCCAAAAGCCTACGATGGTAGTTTATTTTTTCGTTTCATTTCAAGCTGCTTAAAAAAATATTTTGAAATTATTATTCTAGAATCAACTGATTATGTGTATAAATAAAGAAAATCTAATGGAATAAAATATTTTAGATTAGATCGTCTCTCAAAAGTAATGTAGCGGCACAGTTGTATTATGTTTGCTTTAAAAGTAAATAGAATGGTCGTGGATTCTAATTCCATTCATAAAAATGTTCAAAATTTTTGTTTCGACGGTCATCTAAGGCGAAACGGTCACGATCAACCGCAGTGTCTAAATTAGCGGAAAATATAAATCATCATCATCATCAACAGCCATCTTTTGTCCACTGCTGGACGCCTTCCCCAATTCTCGCTACCACACTCGATCCTCAGCTCTTCAGACCCATCCTCTTCCCGCCAACCTCTTTATGTCATCAGCCCATCTGGCATTTTATTTTAAATATAAACACTTAAAATATTTTAATTATATTTCAAATATATATTCTAGTAACTAAAGTAGCATTGCCATAAATTTTAAAAGTAACATTTCTATTTGAAATATTTTTAAAAGCTATCTTTATCTGCAAGGAAATATAAGATCATAAAATATATATCTAAAGGATTTACAACAGTAGGTGCCCTATATTGTAACTGTACGATAAAATTTATCGCATTATCGATATACTGTAATATTAGATGTTGGTTGTTTTCTTACAAACGCAATGTCTATTTGATAATTAAATATCCATATTTGAAATATGAATAAAATTCATAGTATTATTTACTTTTTTTTATCTATTGTTGTAATATGTGAAGGAAGTGAAGTGGAAACAACCCACGGTCTAGTCGTTGGAAGAATATTCAAGACCCTATATGAAGAAAAAGAATATCATGGGTTTATGGGTATACCTTTCGCTGCTCCTCCCGTTGAGGAATTAAGATTTAAGGTACGTATAACATTAATATTTAAAACTAATGATCCACTTCGTCTCGTTTATGACTTAATGATTTTTGCGCCTGACTTGTTTTCAGTTAACTTTTATAAATAACCAAATTATCTTCCTAAGTTTCTGTTTTTCAGAATATCTAATAAAATCGATTGCTGATATTTCCAAAATATTTAAAAAAAATTGATAAGTAACTTTAATATAACAAGCAAATAGAATGTATGTACAATGAAGGGTAATAATATTAATATACATTTTTCTTATTATTTCAGCCACCACAACTCATCGAACCATGGAAAAATGTGTTGCGAGCTACAAAAATAAAACCAGCATGTGTGCAATTTAATATGAATATTCTCAAAGGACAGCGCTTAGGTCAATATGGCGAAGAGGATTGCTTGTATCTAGACATATATACTCCTGCTACCGATAATAACAAACGATCAGTCATTGTTTTCTTGTACAACGAAAACTTTAAAAACTCATACAATAAAACTGAAGACTACGCTGCAGACTTCTTTATTGAAGAAGATTTAGTAGTGGTAACAATAAGCCATCGTCTTTCTATGTTTGGGTTTTTATCTTTTGAAAATGAAATATTGTCTGGTAACGCAGGTTTGAAAGATATTGTAGCAGGATTGGAATGGGTTTCTAATAATATAGAAAACTTTGGCGGAAATCCACAAAAAATTACGTTATTAGGATCCCAAGGGGGAGCTGCTGCAATAGATTTTCTGATTCGATCAAAAGCGAAAAATTTATTCAGCTCAGCCATCTTACAAAGTGGCACGTCTCTAAACCCTGCCTATCTACAACAAAACGCTCACGAAAGGGCGTTCAAACTGGCTGAATTGTTAGAAATAGCTAGCTCAAGTGCCAATCGAATTTTACGAGATTTGAACGATTTTCCTGCCTCGAAGCTATTACGCATGGACCTGAGGGCCTCGCCACCCGATTACTTCAAAGAAAACCAAAGAGGTATTTTAACTTTTGGACCCATTGTTGAAAAGGATTTAGACGGGCCGGGACTCGTTATGGAATATCCAGAAAATTCATCCGAGAATATAAACATACCCATTATGATCGGATTTAACTCAAGAGAGGGATTGGCGGCTTCCTTTAAATATCTCATGGAGCCGCATTACCTGAGATATGTGGAAAAGGACTTTCCATTTTTAATGCCCGTTCGGTTAAAATACAGATTCGATCCGTTTTCCGATTGCTACTCCAACGCCGTACATGAGATTAAAAGGTTTTATTTTAAAGATGGTAAAGTAACTGAAAATAGTCACTCCGAATATATATCGTATATGAGCGATCTTCAGTCGTATGCAATTGATAGAACGGCAAAAATGTATGCTAATGTGTCATCCAGTCCAATTTATTACTATTACTTCGACTATTTTGGTGAATTCAATGAGAATAAAGGCGATTTATTAAGGCTGTCTGTGGTGGAGGACGGCACTTGGGGGGCGGCGACCGGGGATGAGCTCTGTTATATATTTAAATGTCCACGTCTCAAGGATAAATATGCAAAACACAAGCACTTAGAATCTCAAGATGTGAAAATACAGAGGAAATTGATTAAATTGTGGGCCAACTTTGCGAAGTACGGGTATGTTTGTTTTGTTTTCTTTTTTTTTATTATAATGCCTCATATGGTCTAGTTGGGATATTAAAATTATAGCTTATTTTACGAGTTGGATGTAATACAATATGTATATTTATTACAACTGACTATAAATGCTACGGTTGTAAGGAAACAAAGCTAGTTTGAGTTCCCCCACTTAACAAGCAATGTTTTTACGAGGAACGGAATGTCTAAATATTAGAGTGCTTCTGGAAAAAAAGAAACTAGCGAGAGCTAATAATTTTATCTAAGTCGATTAAAAATTTACATCAAATATTCTTTTGTCTAAACCAGATTATGTTATTTTATTAAGGTAATTAATATTCTATACAAGAATTACACAAAAAGGCAGGAAATATTTTTTTATATAATAATTAAAACAGTAATAGATCCAGATGCAAATTGTTTTCTCTTATCTACTGCATACAAATATAAGTAATAATAAAAAAATATAAGATATTGACAATCTAACTTTAAAAAAAAATGTGACGTGGATACCATAACTTCTGTTAAATATTTAACAACAGAACATATTTTTATAGAAAACTACTAAACTAAACTTTAATAATATGGCAACATTGATTATATACTCTCAGAAAAGTAAAAATTCGTATATATGTTTATAATAATTATAATAAGTACATTGAGTAGCAAAGACTATTCCATTCTAATTATCATATTTTCAGGAACCCAACCCCTGATGAGGATAACCCGTTACAGAGCATCAAATGGTCGTCGTACTCAATTGTAGATAAAAAATACCTCCACATTGGAGAAACTATGCAGATAAAAAAAGATTTATTGAATAAAAACTTTGAATTTTGGGATGACTTTATAAGAAAATGGGGAAAAAAAGCTAAAGAAGGAGTGGTAGCTAAAAATATACTGAATAAAGATGAATTGTAAAAAAATCATTTGCAAAAGTATTTTTTTATCTATTTACAAAATAGACATTGGTATTAAGAGAATATTTTGAGCGATAAGTAAAATCAAATCAGCTTCCTTTCCACTTTTCTCCTGTCAAAATATTGAGTTTTAGACAACTAAATCCAATCTGGCTCTTCGTACCAGAGAATCTTAACTTAATAAAAAAGCCGGACGATCGTGAGTCGAGCTGGCCCACTCCGCA
Source organism: Heliconius ismenius (assembly GCA_001485965.1). NCBI lineage: Eukaryota > Metazoa > Arthropoda > Insecta > Lepidoptera > Nymphalidae > Heliconius > Heliconius ismenius. Next base: position 7,952 of record FAPP01049941.1, on the reverse strand, counting down.
CAAAAGTGCACCGTACAAAATTTGGAGGTCTCGAGATTTTCTGAAATACAAGCTTAGCTTAGCCAAAGCCCTTTTATGTGATACGAACTAGAAAAAAATAATATTACTTAAACTAGCAAAATCAAATTTTGCCCCTTATTTTAAGGCTATTATTTTTTAGGATTTAAACACAAATTGAATTTCAATTCGATATCTCCAAGCGTTCCTGACATAAAGGCTCTTAATAGAAAGACAGACAGACAGACGGAGGGACGGACAGACAGCAAAGTGATCTTATAAAGGTTCCTTTTTTCCTTTAAAGGTACAGAACCCTAAAAACATACACTTGAAATTGCCATTACTACCATTGAGTGGGTTACATTTATATACATATATTTGTACATATCAGTAGTGGAACGACTACGCAAAGTCCCCAAATTTAATATTATTACTAGTAGCCTAATCTTTTTTTTTTTCATATAAATCCATATTTTATCAGATAATAAGTAGACTGCCAAAGTAAATGATTAATAATAAATTTACCGATAGTGCTCTAAAGATAGCCGATAGCCGAAGCGTTAGTTATCTTTAGGACACGTCAGTTTAAAGTCAATATGTGAACTCTATAAACAAATATTTGAAACTCGGTAAAATGTTCTCTTTCAAGACATGGCAAGGGGCCTTTTTATTATTATTTTTCTTTGTTAGCAAAGTTTTTGGAAATGTTATAGTCGAGACTAAATCAGGAAAAGTTGAGGGCAAGGAAGTGAATTCTATAATTAAAGATGAAAAATATTACTCGTTCTTGAGCATACCTTACGCTAAACCACCAATAGGTGAACTCCGATTTATGGTGAGTTAATTATTTGTGGATTAATTAAAATAAAATTCTATATATAACAGCTATGATAATTGTTTATTTTGTTTCTTCAGCCGCCAGTTCCTCATCCAGGATGGGAAGACGTATTACAGGCTAAAAAGGAAAAGAAACATTGTGCTCAATTCAACTTGTCTATGAAAAAAAAAGACTCGTTTGGATACTGTGGAGATGAAGATTGCTTACACTTAAGCATTCATACCCCAAATTTATCGAAAGAACATAACTTAAATTTCCCAGTAATTGTATTTTTATACAATGAACTGTTTAAAGTATCTTCTAATGGAACAAAGGAATTCAATCCAGATTTCTTCATGAGTGAAGATGTAATTGTTGTCCATATTCATCACAGATTAGGGGCTTTAGGATTTTTGTCGTTTGAAGACGAATTAATACCAGGAAATAATGGCATTAAAGATGTCATATTAGCTCTAAAATGGCTCAAAGAAAACATTGTTTATTTTGGAGGTGATTCTTCACGAGTAACGCTTTTGGGTAACGGTGGAGGTGCGGTAATAGTGGATATATTAATACATTCCAAACAATCAAAAGGATTATTTAGTGGAGCAATATTGCAAAGCGGATCATCTCTATATCCGAACTACTTCTGTGATAATCCAAGAAAACGAGCAATTCAACTATCTGAAGTCCTGGAGAGTAAAGCAACCACCAGCAAATCTTTACTTGAACGACTATCGGTAGTACCAGCTTTGGTAATAACAGAAAAAGAACTTTTAACAGTTCATGCTGATGAAGCTAGAGCTATCCAAAGAGGAGTTAATCCTTTTGGTCCTATTTTAGAAATCGATCATGCTGATGCTGTGTTAACTAAATACCCTGAAGAGACTGATATAGATATTAACATCCCAGTGATGATAGGTTTCAATTCAAGAGAAGCGTTAGAAATAAATAGTCGATATATACGAATGCCTCAATACCTGACTTATGCTGAACGGGATTTCTTAATGTTATTCCCCAAAAGAAGCGACTATCATTTTCAAATAAATGATCAAATATATAACAAAATGATTCAAGAAATAAAAGACTTTTATTTCGCAAAAGGATATGTAAAAATTAGTAAACCTGGTGAATACCACAATTATATAGGTGATATATTAACAGTTTACCCTATTGATAACACTGTCAAATACTATACAAATAGATCTAGCGCACCTGTACATTATTACATGTTCGATTATAGCGGCGAACTAAACTTCAGGAAGAAAATGGTTATGGAAGACGCTACTAATATAGATGGGACGTGGGGAGCTACAATGGGAGACGAACTATGCTATTTATTTGTTTGTAATCATTGGAGAAAAACATATGTAAAATTGTTGAAGGATGAGGATTCCGAAGAAATATCAATATTAAGGAACATGGTCAAAATGTACACAGACTTCGCTAAGACTGGGTAAGATTTATTGGAAGACTTTCAAAGTTTATTTTGTAGCTCACAAAACAAATAACGGCTTATATTAATTGAATATGTATATTATTATTTAAATAACATTTGAGAAATAAAAAATAATATGTTCTTTATTTTCAGAAATCCCACTCCTGCAGGAAGTGACTTCATATGGAAACCAGCTACCAAGGAAAATAGGGAGTGTTTAGTAATTAGCGATGAGTTAAAAATGGTGCCAAAATTGTACAGTAAAAAAATAAATTTTTGGGATGATTTTATGGAAAAATATAAAAGTATGGCTGTAGACGGCGTCGTTAAAGATGTCAGAGATGAATTGTAGATAATATTTGTTTATATTATATAATCATATTTATATTAAGCAATTACAATATTTTTGATATTAAAATGAATGAATTCTATATTTTGTGTTTTTATTTATTTTCTTAATGCAATGATATTCTTCAAAGTTAGAAAGTATTAACGATCTTCGTTATCTTCATTAGATCGCTATCGGAAGCTGCTAAATTTGTCTTCGGTTATAATTAATATATACGAGTATACCTACTTGTAAGTTTTCGAAAACTTAAAATTATATAAATATTACATAAAAAAATTATTTGGATACAGTAAAATTTGTGAATATTGCTGAATAAACTTAGATTATATTTTCTTTTTTACCTACTTTCCCTTCACTGTTTAAAATAAATCAGCTTCATGCTTTATCTCGCAGATAGCAGGGTAGGCAGAGGGAATCCAGTATTAAGGCACTCCGTTCCCCATTCTTCGCCGAATTCCGGAAGCATGCAGTTGAGTGGCGGTCTTCAACACCGCACTTTATCTCGGTGCAAGAGCGAGGATAAGAAAATAGTAAAAATTTCATTTTCTTGAGTCTACTGCACCAGCGCCAGGACTGGCGTCTATGTAGTTCTTTATTCTTTTTATTTTCATTATCCATAAACACGACAATGTCTATAGATAAGTTTCTCTCGAGAGAGTGCAAAATATTCTTTTGTTTCAATATATTTGTAATTTTTCCATTTTTTTTACACACATGTTATTTGTTTTCCACATCATATTAATTATTCATATTACTTAATATGATAATTTTGCCCAAAATGTTCGTTAAGGATTAGTCGTAGGTGTCGTGCGTTATCGATAAAGATAAAAATTTATTTTGCCTTATCAATAATTCAATTATAATCTGTTTTATAATTGCTATCATGGTTTAACTGTTAGTGACAAGTAACTCTTTAGAAAATATGGAGAAACTAAAATTTTCTAGACATATATTTATATTATTAATTACTTTGTCTTTATGCTGTGCAAATGAAACGATCAATGTTAAACTAAAACAAGGAGAGCTTTCGGGTAAAGTGGAGAAAACATTTTTGAAAAATCAAAATTACTATGCATTCAAGGGAATACCATTTGCTGAACCACCCATTGGAAGCTTACGATTTAAGGTACGATAATATATAGAATTGTTTTATTTAATTTTAAAAATTGCCTTTTAACATTTATACTCATAACGAAAACGTATAAAAAATACATGTATTTCATTAATGAAATATATGTAGGTTTTAACTTGTTGTAACATTTGCTATCAAGTCTGGAAGAATCGCCCTTGAAACAGCGCCAAATTGCCAACTAAATGTTATAGTCCTAAATAGTCGTGTGTTGTTTAAGTTTTGATCGTAGAGTACTTCTATTTATTAAGGCTTTAGGTAATATTTTTGAATATAGAACTATAGCAAGTAATGCTTGTTGATAATTTAAATCAATCAGTAGTATATAATGTTAAAATTACAGCCTCCAGTTGCGCACAATGGATGGGAAGATGTTTATGAGGCATATGAAAACAAGCCTACATGCTTGCAATCTACTCCCATAAAAGGATTAAGAGAAGAATATATAACAGGCTCTGAAGACTGTCTGTATATAAGCGTCTTCACAAGTAATTTAAAAGAATCAGCACCGGTTATAGTATTTGAATATAACGATAATTTCAAAACAAGCTATAATGGAACAGATGCTTACTCCCCAGATTTCGTTATAGAAGAAAACACAGTTGTTGTTACTATAAGTCATCGACTTACAGCATTAGGTTATCTAACAACAGAAGACGATATTATACCACCTAATGCGGGACTAAAGGATTACATAATGGGCTTGAACTGGGTCCAAGATAACATAAAACTATTTGGTGGAGATCCTAATCGAGTAACACTGATGGGAAGTAGAGGTGGGGCAGTTTTAGGGGAAATATTACTATATTCTAAGAAAGCAAAGAATCTATTTAATGCTGTCATATTACAAAGTGGCACCGCTTTGGAAACTGAATTTTTTAATAAAAGTCCTAGAGGTAAAGCGTTCCAGCTCGCCGAGAAACTAAATATTACAGTAGATAATAGTCAAGATTTATTGAGAGAACTACAAAAAATTGATATCGCTGCTATATATAGTAAATTTAGTGAAATTCTAGTCGACAGCGAAGAAGATGAAACCTTTTTTTATTTTTCGCCTGTAATAGAGAATGATTATCCCGGTGCAATCATCACTTCGTTGCCAGAAAACGCTGAAATCATTAATGACGTCCCTGTTATGATTGGAATGACTTCCAGAGAAGGGCTAGATCTGACCAGACAATATTTAATTAGTCCAGTATTACTAGATGAAGTGGCAAAAGACTTTCGTTTCCTGTTGCCCATCCGAACCGATTACAAATTTGACATTGAAAGTGCCATATATAAAAATGCTACTGAGGAAATATTAAATTTTTATTTCAAAGAAGGTCAATTGTACTATGGTAGTGTATTAGATTACGCGGTATATATTGGTGATATTTTACAAAACTATGCTCTGAACCTCGCCGCAAAACAATTTTCACAAAAATTGAATTCACCAGTTTTCTTCTATATGTTTGATTTTAAAGGAGAATTAAATGAAAATATGGCGTCTATAGAAAAACACATGGGATATAGTCTGGGACCGTGGGGGGCAACCACTATTGATGAATTATGCTATTTACATATATGTAGTCGTATTAAAAATAAATATAAAGAACTCCTAAATTTAGTAAGTGAACAACCCGAAATGAAAGTTTTGAAGAAAATGGTTCGTTTATGGACAAACTTCGCTAAGACTGGGTATGTTACATTTTAAAATGACATCCTTTAAATTTATCGAGTAGAAATTAAAGGTAGGAGTAAGCAGACAGTATCTAATTTCAGGAGATGCTTGAATACATGCTTACCTTTATAAACACATTTATTTAGTATAATTATTTAAGCTGGTATAATCTTTTTTCGACATTTTCGAATATATTATCTCTTAAAATATTTAATTAAATTCATATAATTTCAGGAACCCCACACCATCGAAAAAAGACAATGTTCTTAAAAATTTCTCATGGAAACCTATAAGTAAGAACAGCAATGATATCGATTATGCTCACATTACAAAAATCCTGCGAATGAAGGCGAATCCTTTGGGTGAAAGAGAGATATTTTGGAATGATTTTTTGAAAAAATATAAAACATTAGCTGTAGATGGTATCGTTCAAACAGTGAAAAATGACGGAAAACATGATGAATTATAAAAAATTGTTTAAAAAAACATTTTACTATTTTTATTTAAATACTTAAACAATGAGTAAAATATTGTTCGGCCCAACAAAATATTTTAGTTATAGACATTTTAAATGAGTCATGTATTTTTTCATAACAATTTTTTTTTACCATTTATTTAAAACTATAACTGTATATGTTGGATATCAATAATATATTTTTATATTAATCCGATAAAACTATTCAACTGAAAGAAAAATGGCAGATAAGTCATAAAAAAATAAGAAATACATATTTTTTATTACTAACTTATTATTTAATTTCTTAAAAACTTATTGTGTAACAATTATAATGCTATTTAATATTATCTTTTATAGAGGCCGTCGTAGCGCGGGAACAGAAGCATGTGACTTTAAAAGCGACTGTTGTGAGTTCGGTTTTCACTAGAGGGAATGAATTATTATTTATTAATATTTTCATTTCTTCACCCTGACACCAAGACAAAGTGTCTTAACTAGAATCACTACACCTACCCTGCTATATTGAAAAAAAAATGTAGGTTCTTTTTAAGGTACTTTTTTACCCAGCTGTTTATCTCATAAACAAAAGCTTAAGGAAAGAACTAACTCATAGCTCTGGTGATAATGAAGGTGCTGTAAAACTTTCTTACGGTGTTAGAAACTTTACAAAGCTTAAGCTTTTCGTAGGTGACAAGGAAATTATAATATCTATTTACATTATTCAATAAAAATGAGACATCTTTTCTGTATATTAAAATATCCGCATATTGCATATTTTTCAGAGGGAACCTAGTGTGCCTCACACTAGGTGTGCCACGCTTTGCCACCTCTTACCAGAGCGAAAAAATGGAAACATTAATAAATAATTATTTATTTCCCCAAGTGGGAATCGAACCCACAAATGTCGCGCTTGCACATGCTTTCACCACTGCGCTACGACGACTGAACGGATGTTAACTTTATATAACGTTAATAATTATAAAAAGCGACGACTGATTTCGATCGGGAAAATAACAATAGCAGACACAATAGCAAGATCCTAATCTTGTTACTAAATTAACAGATAGCTACATATTATGATAAAAAAGTAGTTTTACTACTAGAGTTTTATAATTAAAAATATATATTTAGTATATATAACTAAAAAGGGCGCAGGACCGGACGGAGTGGCGAGAATTAGGGGACCTATGGGGGGACTATAGGGGGGGCCTATGTCCAGCAGTGGACGTTGAAAGGCTGATGGATGGATGGATACAACTAAAATTATATTATACAACTAATTATAGATAAACAAAATAATAATTATAATATTAATATATTTTTTATATATGGACATTAGATACACATGTCTACAAAAGTAGATAAGTATTGTGTGTTGCATGTGTATAATTTATATTTTTTTAACTTCCTGCTGTGCCCACTTAGTAGAATAAAGAGAGGGAACCTGGGAACCTACTGTTAAGATACTCCCTTTCCTACCCTAAGACCCTCACACCATCACCCTACCACCAACTTTTTGCCATATTCTTGAGTTATTGCCTATATGTGAAGACCATAAAATAAGAAATAAAAACTCAAGTCAATACAATGCTTTTCTATCTTTTTAAATAAAATAATTGAGTTCTTAGAAAGGAGTCGAACCCGCAACCATCGCAGTCAGTTTCAATTACTGAAACTAATGCAAGATATAAAAGTAAATAAAAAAATAAAATTCAATTAATTAATTTAAGAATATATGATCTACTAACAATTTCAATTATTTTCATAATAATGTTTTTTACAAAAATAAAAATAATATATATTTATAATAATAACTGAACCAATAAAAGTAAAAATGCTTTAAATAAGGTCATACCTTATATGGCTCACCAAACTAAGATTAACTAAGTAAATTCAAGTTTTACTGTGGACTTGAATCCAGTTTTATCTTGTTTACATTGACACTGTTAAAATGATTAAGTTAATTTAATTAAAAAAATATTATAAAGAATTCATTATTTAGTTATACACATATACTTTTTAAAACTAATAGCATGAATCTATAAGAAAGATTAACTTAGTATATTCAAGTCAACTTAGTATATTAAGACACTTCGTTCCCC
>FAPP01049154.1:490-12224 GCA_001485965.1 Heliconius ismenius | reverse complement strand
GACATTGACAGTGACATTGACACATTGCAGTACTATATTTGACAGTTGACATTTGTAGCACAGAAGTCTCCTAACTATATATACACGATTTTACATTTACAATGATAATTGACAGATCTATGACAGATCATCATATGTTATTTTTTAGTTTATAGTTTTGTTGACTTTTTATTTATGATTTAATTATAATAAAATAATGTTGGGTAATTTAAAAGAATTTATATCAGTGGTCCAAGACGGGCTAACTTCAAATAATAATTTACGACAAACTTTACAAGAAGTACAAAAAGTTAAGAATATATTTAAAGAAAAACAAAAAGTTACTAACGAAAGCAAAATTAACTACGGAGCTGGTGGTGCATTATTAGAAAAATATAAAGAGCAATGGGCAGAATTACATGAAAATGCTGACAAAAACGCAAAAGCTGCTGAAGAAGTTGATAAATTAATTATCGAGATACATGAAACTACCAAAGCGCGCTTACATAGTGCAACAGAGCTGGCACAGAACTTAGCGTACTTACCAAACCTAACTGTTTCGGTAGCACAATGTATAGATAGTCTCAAGAATGTACAAGCCTTGATGGCTGATGTAGAAGACCAATTAATTAAATTTGAAGACATAGTTGAGAGAAGTAATATGGAAAAATGGAAACTTGATCATCATTACCACCTTACATTGTATAAAGAAAAGAAAATGGGTATGTTATCTTATTTGATTATATATGTGTTGTTTAAAAATTAAATTGATACAGAAACCTTGGTTTGTAACCAACTCTCACTCATTTTATATTTTTATATTAACAGTTTGAACTCAATTAGCAATAACTATAATATTTCAGCTGGGCTGGAAGAAATACGAAATCAATTAGCCAAAGAAAACCTTGACAGAAATAATGAGAGGGAAAGGAAGCAACTTGCTGACTTGCAAACTAAGAGAGAACACAGTGCAATTGCATTCCAAACTGACATTGCAAAATATCTAATAAGTGGAAATGTCCCATCCAGTAAGTTTGTAATTATAGTAGTTTCGTGTCATATCCCACATTTACGGTAGGCAGAGAGAATCTAGTGTCAAGATTCTATTCTCAACATAAAGTTGTGACATCTATTCTTAAGTGAACTCAACTTCACACTTTCTCCTAACAGAGTGAAGAAATAACAATAATTTAAAAATTTAAGTAAAATAAGTTTACATTCCTGCCAATGAAAAGTTTTATAATTTTTAATTACTTCATTTTGTTTCTTAGAAATGAGTGAGGTCATTTCTTGGCTTGTTCCTTTTTACTTAAATATTTATTAATAAAAATACAAATTTATAGTTTACTCTTCGGAGTTCGACTTTAATAGGCCTGTCCTGTGTGCAGCGTAAATCGAGCTTAAGACTTTCTCTTCTTTCTAAAATATTAATCTTTAAAAAAAAATCTGGTTTCTTATTTCAGCTCCATCGGCAGCCCCCAAAGTAACATTAGAACAGATACAGTTAGACAATGATCCTACTGACTTAGAGAAATTTCTAGAAGGTTGAAAATGGCAGCTGAAACTTAATTGTGGTGATATTCAGAGCTTTTATTACAAGTTACTTTTATTACACAGCTTTATTATAAGGAAGAATATTGACTTAAGTTATTTAATATATGAATAAGTTGTTGTTATATAAATGTTTAAAAGAGAATCATGCTAATTTCTTTTGTTTGTTTTGCATGTATTAAATAAAATTACTTTTCATAGATTTTTTGTATATTAATAATATGTCTTACATTTTTGAACCCATGTATAAGATTGTCTGAAACTAAAGAAAGACAGAAAATCTGTGCAAAGTACTTTTTTTCATTATAAAAAGCAAGTTCTTTTATTTTTTTATCAATTAAGACAATTGTAATACTAAAGAATATAATGAATATTTTTGAAAATTTTAAACTAAGAGGATTGTATAAATAATTAACTGTTCAAATTTATAGAAAATAAAATTTTTATTTTAGCATTAAACACATATATAATTTAATTTAACTTTTTTTTCAACTGAAATTATTTTTCTTATTAGAGTCAAAACTACAAAATATATATACAAATGTTTTTATGATTAGTAAAATGTTTACACATTGTAAAATCTCATTGTTCTTCGTCTAAGTGGTTATCAAAATATTTTACCTAAGCAGTAAAATGTTTTGACACTTGCAAAGCCCCAACCAATCTTTCTAAATGTTTCTATATCTTTGTCTGTTTATTTAAATTTCGTACAAACCTCACTTCAAAATTTTGCTTTTCTTATGGAGCTTTCCTACAATTTTCTATGTTTTTCGTAAAATTGGATGTAAATCCCCACCACCGTATGTAGAAATTTTAACTTTGCCCGGTAAATGATTTTTAATTAGGGTATTATTTTTCACGGACACAGCTTCTAAATCATCATCTGATGAAAGGTCTGATATACATAAAATCATATGTCTCTTTTTCGGCAGCGTCCATCTTAAAGTTTGGTGATTTTCTTTAACAACTTTAGACTCGTAATCTGTATCAGATGCAGGTCTTTTCGATTTATTTTTCTTGTTTCTTAGACTTTTACTTGGTCTAAGTTCTTTTTTCTCCCCCCTTGGGGGGCTGTGGAAGTTTTTTAAATGAATGCTATTTGTCTGTTTTGTGTTTAAATCGGGAAAATTTTGAGAATATATGACGACGCTATCAACAGATTTTTTTGTATGAAAATTATCTTCGAGATCTGTATCTTTTTCTTTGTCTTCCGAAGACTTTTTTTCGCCAGAGTTTTCGCTACTGCAACTTGTATTGCTGTTGCTGGTGCTGTACTGTTCCACTGCTTGTTTTTCAAGTTCCCGAAACTTTGTGTCTATACTTTCATCAGAATCTTTATACTGTTCCAAAGCCTCTTTTTCGAGTTCCTCAAATTTATCGATACTAGGTCGGAGTTTGGCAGAAATTTTTGGATTTAATTTAATAAGACCAGGTTTTAGTTTTGGTGGAGTTCTAACAATTGGTGTGATTAGGGGAGGGGCGCTCATACTAAGTACTGTGCTATAGAGAAGTTTTTTCCTTATGTCTTCCTTTGCTTTATTACTTGTCGTTGGTACTTGACCGTCTTCTACAATTTTTTTTGTTTTACTTGTTGGTTCTGTACCAGACTTTATGGTTGGTTTTTCTTCTTTAGTTTCGATTACGTCAATTATCGTACTATTTTGGTTTTGGGTTTGAATTGAAAGTAATTCTGGATTATTAATATTTTTTGATACAGTATTATTATTTAGATTGTTATTTAATTTATCTAGTCTCGGCGATATATTTTTGCCAGGCCACCAAACTAGTCGTTTTTCAACATATCTCGTAGGTCTGGGACCGGTGGGCGTATACCGGTTGACAAAAGTTCCTTTATAAGGTAAGTATTTAGAGTTATTTGCTCGCATAAATGCTTGCACGCTAGAAGACAACCGACCAATAGCGCGTTGATAATTTGATAACTGCGGAGGACGCGATGAATCGAACTGTAACTTGAAAATGTTTCCATAATGTATATAAAATATAAATATATCTTTTTAAAGCCTACAGTGCTATAATTAACTGCTATACGTTTACCCACTACACTAGTAATGTTTTAGGAAAAGCATTTAAATTTTGATATATTTTTACGTATACGTATATTATTTACATCATCACAATAAAAACTACCTTATTATTCGAATCAGTGTGAAGCTGGGCATTGTCCAGAGTACAATTAGAGGACGTTGCACCGAACTTTCTAGATAGTCTCCGCCTCGCTCTTATCTTTCTCGAGACTGGCAATGGGCTTGGTACTCTAGGCCTTGCGTGGCTGGAATTATTCCATAAGTTGCGCACACCCTGTATTTTCGCTTTAAGAACAGCCTCTTCTGATGTTTCGATCGGGCCCCAGCGCTCGCTAGCTGCCGATCGGTGTCCGTTAATTGCTATATTATTAGTTTTATGATCTTGGATAGATTTAGAAATGGTTATTTATGAAGGATTCTAAAGACATTTTAAAAATATCATAATTGTAGTTATAAATTTAAATATGATATTGAACACAGAATTTGCAAGTTACCCAATATTTTATTATAATATATAAACAAAGATAATTATAATAATTAGAGTAAAATTAATAAATAAATAATTAAAAAGTAAAATCTAACGCACAAATCATCATCGACGAGCATTTTGTACTGCCTTCTACGACGCGGTACCAAATTTCTATCAGAGTTGTCAATTAATTTTCGAAACCAATAGTCCACCTAGAAAAAACTGAAGTTTAATAAAGAAAATTTATATAATCTGCTAAAATATTATTCTTATTTTTTGTACATTAACGCTGTATTCCGCATATAAAATACACATCTATCACGTTAAAAGTCAGACGCTGTGTCGTACTGCGCCACTACGGCCTTGCTGTATTTTTGCAACTCCATAAAAATCTCTATGGTGTCTAGGACCGACTAGCTAATTAAAGACGAAGACATAGTAAAGCCATATACCTCAGGTAACATCCAACATTCTGTAGGGTCCGCGTTTTCGCAACTGTTACTGCTATAATGCGAACTATTCTTTTCATTTGTGCATGTGTAACAGTTTTCTCTGAAATTATTATTTAAATTTATTAATCAGAAATATACTGATATTCAGTCAGTCAGAATTATTTTTATTTTAATCTATTACATATATTTTATTGTGTTTAGTAAGAGGTCCAAGAGGAGTCCATTATAGGAATTATATAAAAAAAAATCGTAGGTATCTGGAATTAAACGAGCGTTTGGCGCTCCTTCCTTTTCTACGGAAAAGCTAAGTTAAAAATAACATCTTTCTAAAATTTGTCATATCAGATATAAATGTTTTGATTTTAATTACCTAACATCATCGTAGTAGAAAGTCCCATAAAACTGAGCCAGTCTAGACTCCGGAATAACGTCTTTCACGCTCCTTTTATTACAAGTGCCATTTTCCTTACTATTACTACCAACTAAGCGTTGATCTAAAATGTTTTAAAATTTCTTTTACGCAATTATTGAAGTTTTATAAAATAAAAATTAAAAAGTAAACGTTAAACCTGATAAATTTTTACGATTATTTGATCCGCATTGAGAATCTAATGTGTCTTGTAACACTTGATTTACTCGGCAATGTTGTGTCCAAAGGCGCTGCAAATTTTATTATATTAATTTTAACGTTTAAGAACCTGGCGCTATTTTCGTCTTAATTATTTGACAGGATTTCAGGCACAAGATTAATAATATAAGATTAATAAATCCATTTCGAATAACTGTGTACGACAAGCGTATTTCGAATTATTTAATTGAAAAATATGCAAGACTTTTAAAGATTGAAAAAGTTAGATACGAGATATACTATAGCCGATTTAAAAAAAATACATTACAATCCTGACAATGCGATTTTTTTTTATCTTGATATACCTACATATACCTTTTTAGTATTCGTATTTCTAATGTATAAAGTATTCATATATCTAATAAGCTCTGGCTCGATTTCGTTCTCTAGAATCTTTTATATGATATCTACGTACATCCAGATTTTGTTTGAATATTTGAAAAAAAAGATATTATGTACATAATTTACTTTTAATGAACGCAGACCATGAATGAATGAATGAATGAACGGATGGAGGAACGACAAAAAATATTCAAAATACTTTTTTTTAAATAATTTTAATTACCTGATTAGCTACAATAAATCCATCAGGTTGGTCAGAGGCCCAAGTGAGATCCGCACACAGGGCTATATGTGCCCAAGCAGATGAATAACGATCCACCTCGAAGTTCATTCAATGTGACATCACACGCAATATATTAATTATTTTCAACATAAGAAACAAATAAATATAATAGTCGTTAAATTTTAATAGATGAAGGAGCGGTAAAACAATAAACAAAAATAACGACAATTGGTTAGACATTAGGTTAAATCAACAAATATAAAATTTTCCTCTTTTTTGATAGATACATGATTTAGATTTTTTTATTTTAATTTGAATTGTTTTCGAATTGACTATATTACTGTCATCGGGTTGGCTAGGCCCAAGTTCTTAGTGTTGGATGTGACATGGGTTATTTTTTACTATTTCTTAAAAAGAAAGAAATAAAAAATATAATTAAATGTAAAAAATTGCGAACGTTACACAATTATTACGATTATATTATTTTTCAATAATTTGATTATTATGAATGGGCGGGAAATTATTATTTCTTTACTAGCAACATTTGGGCTTCCCTATTGCCCGGTGCGCTCGCTCGGCGCTTCTCGTCACGTCATTCTTCAGTCAGATTTGCGCAGGTGGTGGTTTTGGACGTATTCACGCACGCGCCGCCGGTTACCGGATAAATGAACCTTGACAGATCCCTTATTTTATTTTTATTAAAATAAAAATTTAATAAAACTTCCTATATGCGAGAGCGAGTTTCGTAACAAAAGTTCTAGATTTGTGTCGTAGATTTTTCTAACACCTATCATTTTAAAAGTTTTCGTGAATAAAAAATCGATTTAGAGCGACTTAGTCTTTGTTGATTTTCATATTTATAATACATTGTTAGATTGTTAGATTCGGCGACAAGTGAGGGCATCCTAACTGTCAGCGCAGGTGGAACTGGTTTCTGAAACTATAGAGTTCTGGTGATTAATATTTGTGCATGTGAATTCATAGTTCGCGATAGTCAAAGTGTACTTCGTGACCAGTGATGCTGTGATCTCTACAAACATCTTGGCGCAAATTCATCTTGCATGGTGAGTGTTCTATAGCTGCTTTACACATTCTCGGTCCTGGGCATTATGCAAGTACTGCGTAAGTACGTAACGGTCTCTCCAACGGCATTACTTTAACACAACTTTTGGTTAAACGACTCGTTTCAACGAGGATTTATATTATATCAAATTATATAATTGTTTATTATAATTACAATCACATTAGCTAATATGAATTGATATTTTTTTTTTAATTATATATTTTATGTTTTTGTTAATCATCTGTAATACTTATTTAAAATGTAATTATAATTAATCTGATAATGATAAATATTATTAGAAAAACTGGGTCATTATGCTAATTACAATAACATACTAATTTATCTATATTGTTTACGTTGCAGAATTATTTTCCAATAGCAACTAGATAATAGAAAATCTATTGCTTAATATTTTTTGCTTTGTACCTTAAAAAGTAGCTTATTGTAATACTTTTACACATTATGTGAAATATATATTTAATATTTAGTATTTCGTAGTATTTGTTGCTTTTACGCGTCTCGCTTATTGTTTCTAACAAGTTTTCTTACTTTATGTTGCAAATAAATAATATACTTACGTCTTGCGTTTTTATTTCTAACAGCTATAAGGTGCACTATATCTCACATTCATTGTTAAACAATAAAACCTGTTCTCAATATAATGCTTGCTTGAGAAGCGGCTTTGCTAGGGTTTCGTTCATTGATTCTACAATTATAAATTACGTGTAAAATTTTTTTTAAATTAATCGAGACAAAAAAAATACAATTGCATACTTTTTGTGGTCCGTAGTTCTTGCGAAACTAAGTATGCTGTATGTTACAGTTTAAAAAAAATATTACAATACGCCATTTTATTTAAATTTTAATATCATATGAAATTATATTTGTAATGTATATATACTACTTACTACTACTACTTATAATACAAAAATATATTAAGCAAAATTTTTCTCCACTCTTTAAATATATAAACAGCAATATTTATATCACTAAATACGTCTGTATTTAATCGTAATCGTTTGATGAAACGTCATTATTTATTTGGGGTACAATAGCCTGTCTTAAATCAAGAAGAACTGTCTCTGTCAACTGATCGTTAAGATTGAATTGAGTTGGCCATGTTTCTAATTTTGTATAAGATTTTATAAATGTAATAGCAGTAGCAGTCGCGGCGAAGGGTGTAATTGTAAACGCGACAGGTTGCGGGTTCGATTACCACTCAAGAAAATGAAAGATTTAATATTTTCATTTGTTCGGTGTCGAGGCAAAGCGCGGCGTTAAGTTTTGCCATGCAATACATAATGCTTAGAGAATTCGATGAAAAGTGAGAAGTGGAGTGTCTTAAAATATAACATAATATGGGAAGTGCATGCATGCATGTTACATGCGGGATAGAATAGCTTGAAGCTGTATAAAAGGGGCTGAAATAAAAAATTTTAGAAGTCATATTCCATTAGCTGGAACATAACGACGTCACAAGTCTAATAATGCAAGGTCGATTTTTGCCCGTCTTTTACTAGTGACGTCTTATGGATTTCGCTTGCCCGAGTTTTCAATGCACCGGCCTTGGCCCCATTTCCCTCAAATGGGTTGTCGCGTAAAGAACCTTTGGGGTCATTTCTATAAGAACAAAAAGTCGCTGAAATGTCTATATTAGGTGGATCTCTTGGTTGCGAAAAAGTTTCTATTCAAAAATTTGTTGTGAAGTTTTGAAATTTTTAATATAACTTATCGTTTCTAAACGTTTACGAAATATAGCTAAATAATGAAATATGAAGTAAGTAGCAAATAAAAACACGGTTCCCTTCCTTTTTAAACGTTCTAACTAAGTTTAAGTTTCCGAATCGATAGAACATCGAAAAGGTCAGAGCCATTTACTCAGATGAAATCTACGAATTTAAGAGATTCACTCTAAAGAGTGTTCGTAAAAGCTGTAAAAAGGTCCTCTTTTGGGCTGACCTATATTTAGGATACGTGGCGTCTTAAGCGGCCTTGGCCCACTTCCTAGTCGGCACCCTCGCCGGAATTTTGGCCTTAGAGTCTCGTATTTACAGATACAACCCCAATAGATGCCTAAAGCTTTATCGACCAAAGAATATTTTAGACTATGATATAGATATTAAAGAACTCGTGCATGTACGCCATTTTCAGTTAAACATAAATCAGCGTTCTTTACTACGTATAAATGGACATGTTATAAGAGAAGGCTTACAGGAGAATGGAATAACGATTATCTTGCTCTTTGAAAAAAAATGGTAGGGACCATTGAAATATACTATCTATATATTTATAATTAAAATATTAGAGTTTGTAAAATAAGTAGAAATGAATTCCTTTTAATAATCAATATGTATACAGGAAATAATACAAATGTATTTTTTATTGTTTTGGGTCAAGTTAAATTATTTTGATAAGATATACTCGTATAGCAGTAAACAAGTATCAAACAGTTACGCATTGTACCATGATTGGCATTTTCTATGGACTTTCACTCCCTGATATCTGATCTTTTAACGAAAATTTATAAGTCAGGATCATACGAACGGATATTTATATTTTTTTCTAATTCACTAAAAAGCTACTAAAATTCTATTAGAAGAAACAGAAATAAGTAAGGAAAAATAAATTTTCTAAATACTCGAAACGGGTGGGTGTAGGGCGATAGGCGAGACTTATTTTTCAAAAAAAAATCTTAAGCCATATTGAAGTCATATCCTAAGAAAAATCTTAAGCTATATTCAAGTGATATCCTAAGATAATCATGAATATCTACATTGATTTTTTACTTATATTTACAACGCTAGTTTTTAGTAATTATTTGAGAATTTAAATTATTAGGAAATAAATTTTAATTAAGTCCTTGTTATAAACGTTATGTTAGCTTACCTTTGACACTTAATATTTACTGAGACAGGTGTTTTTAAGAAGATAGTTATCGTCCCATGTCCGCCTAACATTGAATTTCGATACACCTGTACCTATAGAATATATTTCACTTGTTTTTTTTATTATTCCATTTAAGAACAATAATAATCTCTAAATAGATTATCAAATTTTTAAACAATATATCCGTTGTCTCCCTGGCAAGGACATCAACATCTTTCTGAAATATATAAAAAAACATTTTTTTAAATAATTATAACAGAAAGTAATAATTAAAACTCAATATAAAAAGTAAAATAAAATTCGTACCCACGAGTCGCATAGTCAAATTTGAGGCGACTTCAAGAGTACTTGTCGGTCTTTGTTATTATTAACACGTGTTCTTGCTGCACTGTTTGTATAGTAAGAAAGACCATAGGTTTGGGGTCTTTTATCTTGAAGTTTCTTTAGAATATAGAGAGACGATTAGAATTGAAGGTACTTATTTGTTTGTTCTTCTAAAGAAGACAAGAGCGTGCACAGAGTTAACTTTAACAACAGTTAACTTTAAATTACCTTTAAGTAAATTGGTATAAGGTTATGTGTATATTAATGGTGTTCCCCTGAGTGGGAATCGAACCCACAACGATCGTGCTTACAGTCAGACGCTGCGCCCCGAGGACCGTTCAATAATATTAACATAATATTTTAAATATAATGTCTATACGAAACAATATGCAATAGTGCATTCAGATATAAAATAATGTGTGGTCGTTAACAGAATAGAAATTAATGAATCCGGATTACCACAGAAACGTATGCTGTGCCATGTGACGTAACGCGGCGCGTGGACGGACGTAACCATTGCGAATATTGAACGGGTTATTGCAAGTTTTATGTTATTTATTTTATTAATAGAAGTTTTAAACATTATTTGATGATCTGATATTGAATAAATAATTAGATTTCTTATTAAAACCCGTAACTATTGGTCTAGTTAAATGAGATCATGGATTTGATGGTGTCAGATCTGTGAAACAACTATTGTATTTTGCATTGGACAGAGTTTTAGGCACATCTTGGTCTTCTTTGAGATTTAAGAGGCACTCAAAGATGACCAAGATGTGCCTGTCTGAGTGAAGAAACATATTGGCAATTGCCAAGTACCTATATCAAAGGCTTCGTCTGCTTTGTCAAATGGATATAGATAAGTAAGAATTGTGTAGTCATGATGGTTGGCCAGCGCTCGCGTTTTTATTACTCATAGTTTTTATTGTTACTTCACTCCTATTTCGTCGTAGCGTGAAGGATTATACAGCCTAATAGATGGACTAGCCTACATAAATAGATTTCTTTAGCCTCATTAGACTCCTACCAATTGTTCATGAGATTAGTGCGTTCAACCAAACAAACTCCTTATCTTTATAATATTATAGATTTTAAACTTATTTATATATTAAAACTATTACTTTTTTATTAATTTCTAACCGAAGATACATGTCGGTACGTTATCATGCAGTTATAATTTAACCAACAAGCAACTGATTTTATAAATAAAAAGAAACAAAAAGATACAAAATATTATAAAAAAAGATTGTACAAAAATGACTTCTTAATTTTACATGATAAATCTAACACAAAGGAAAGAATTTTTTTTGGACAGCGCTAGTGTTAACCATAAAACTACTGGACATGTGTTTCATGGTGACCCACTTTTAACGTTTTCTACTTTAGTTTTTACGCTTTTACAGCGTACTGTATAGCCTGTAACGAGTGTTACAAGCAGCATTAATTACTGAAGTCATAAGCTAAATAGGGAACAAGCGACGTCCACATTACGTTTTGCAACTACTGGCAACACTTGAATATAATTTTGTTCTACTTTTTGTCCTTATTATATACATATAATTTCTCTTATATACATACATACATATATTTCACAAAGAACCCAGTGACTAATTACAGTATATCGTATCTCTATAGATGTGTGGCTGCCACGGCCATAGCATTCGTTTGGGATAAAACGCGGCGTTAAGTTTTAGAAAATGAAGTGTCTTGACACTAGGTTCCCTCTGCCTTCCATGCTATATACGGGTATACCATACCATAATGTTTGATTA
>FAPP01049138.1:636-10836 GCA_001485965.1 Heliconius ismenius | reverse complement strand
ATAAATGATAACACGCTTTGGGAATTAAATGCTCGCTCTAATCTGTTTAAATTGTCAAAAATAATTAAATACGTATTTGTATAAAGTTGATTTAAAAAAAGGGCCCCGCCAAGTTTCTTGCGCCAGTTCTTCTCAGGTCGGAGGCATTTACTTTTGTGAGCTAGTGGTAAATTGTTTGGTGTTCTAAAAGTGAAGCTTCTTATTTCGAATAAAATTATTTGACTTTATCAGAGATCAACAGTCTTATCCAAGATGGTTTGATTTAAGTAAGGGTAAAAATTAAATAAAATTAAATTACATGAATTGTTTAATATACATTATAATACCAACAATAAGTATATATTAGAGATCACAAATTAAATATACGAGCAAATTTACTACATGTCTACTTTACATAAATTAATCCTACAACTAAAATATTTCAAACAGATTGGCCCATACTTGTCACACAAAACTGTTACACACGATAATTCCCTGTATTCTAAAGTAATTAATACACACATAAATATATCTATAAAAACGGATTTATCTTAATAATTTTTTTATTGCACTCAAAAAGAACATATGAGACGAATATGGTTTCAGTTGGATTTCCATAATACCAAATATTGTGTAGAATATCAAAGTAGAATATCTACATATTTTATATATAAAGCATATCCGATATATAATCGTTAGAACATTATATCACCTAAGCAATCGCCACACAGGCTGTCAATATTTCAACAATCTTCTATCACTAATTACTAAGTCATAAATATGGCAATATTTATAGTTACAGTAAAGTAGCAAAATTCAATAAAAAATAAATAAACTTTCAAATGTAATCTCATTTTTATTTATAAATAAGATAAATGTGTGAGATAATGCATGTAAATAAATATTAAGCTACTGCCTACTACTAGTTAAACATTTCGAAAACTCTAAATAAGTACTGTCAAAGTAAATAGCCGAAAAAAATAGAATATAAACATTCTTATAAAATATCATTGTTAAAAACAAACATTTAATGAGAGCATTTTGTATTTAAACATTTGGCCGTCTGTACAACACAAAGTAAACTAGACATGATATCTTAAATATTTTTTTTTAAAAGTGGAAACATAAGTATTATAAAATATTACAATGATAAAGAGTTATTAAAATCCACAAAAATAATCTACACTTATAATATATAACAATTACTATTCAAGTATCACACTTCAAATGACTTGTATGTTGCTAATACTAGTGATGGTGTCGTCTTGTATAAGCTTGTCAGGCGGGTCGGCGGCGGCGTCGCGCACCCTGTTGTCGGACGCGGGCTCAACCTCGTCCTCGGCTACCTCAGCGACCTCGTCGGGGTCGCGGAGATCGCCGTGGTCGCAGGGGTCGTCGGGATCGCAGAGGTCGTCGGGGGCGGCAGTAAGGGCGGGCGCGGGGGTGGTGAGCGCGCTCCACCATCCTGAAAGGGCGCCGCGCGCGTGCGACAGGGCGCCGCCAACCGCGCGCGATGTACTGGCGACCGCCCGCCCGGTGCTGGCCACAGCCGCTGACACCTTACGTCCTCCCTCCGTCGTCGACATTGTACTGATGAAATAATTCGTATTTTATATCAAAAAAATATTTACAAGCAACAACCTAAGCGGAAGCCTTCCCGCCTAAGTTTATTGTTATATTATACCCAAATTACATAAAATTGTAGCCTATGAGTTATTTTGATGTACAAGAAATAATACTGTAAGTACAGTTTCATCTATACTCAGTAAGTTTTTACGGGAAAGTAAAAAAATATATCTATCTACATTCATTTCATTCATTCATCTTCACAACCCTTCACATTTATATTAGTGGGATAGGATTCAGATTCTGAAAAAAAACATTACATGCAAATATATGCCGGCATATGGCCGTATGAATTCAATTCCCACTTGTTGAAATCACTCGCTCTGGTAACGAGTTGAGGTAGAGTTCCGCTACTCAAGACACAATATCTCGAAGGAAACGGGTGGAAAGTGAGGAACACTAAGTTTCCCTTGCTTACCCCTGCTACATACAAGAAACAACGTGAAACTAGAAAAAACTTACTGTGAAAATTTTAATTTCATGTCGGCAACAGACAACTGACCAGAAAAAGGATGCATTGGTGTAAGATTCATGAAAGTTTCAATGTCTGCATTGTTTGTTGACTTCAGCCATTTGTCATAGGCTGGTGTTGATTTGAATGCTGACATAAATTGAGCATTATAAGATTCCAACTCGCGACTTCCATCTATAACACAATTTAAACGACAGTTTATTAATTTGAGTCACTAAATGTTATTTCCTATTCTGGAGCTTAATTTTGAAGGTACTGAAGTGTTTTAACATTTGATATAATATATCTTCAAAACAATCGTTACCTATCAAGATTAAATTGCCTTGAAAAAGGCATATAAACAAAAAATAATGTGAAATAAATACCTGGTAACAGAGAGGTCCTTAATAAGTAGATTAAGTAGCTAGCAAATTGGTCCCTTATCCAGTTGTCACCCTGCGACGACGCATGGCGCACCACATGATCCGCAAACCTAAGGTCCTCTGTACTGAGGGTCAGCTGCCTCCTAAGGACTAAGTCTGCCGTCTCTATTCTCATTTCATTAAGTTCTACCAATACATCAAAGAGCTGCCTTTTTTGTTTAAAAAGTACATTAGAAGCTCCAACAACAAATCCTTTGACAGCTGCATCAGAGAGAAGGTCTAAATATTGCAGCGACAGATACGGTAAACAAAGGTAACCATCTTCGAAAAGTGGCAATGGAAATCCACATTCTGTTTGATCAATTTGACCAGTCAAATTGTAAAGGCCGTCAACACTCATATCTCTTGCCATAGTAGGACTTTGTTGTGCCTCTGGTATAGATTTCTGTGACTTGTATTTTTCACCAATGCTGTGGCACTTCTCTCTGCCGGTAGAAAGCTCTTGCCTGTCAACCACATCTGATAATATAGATTCATCAAAACTTTGCCTACTTACTCTGTCTTTTTCATCCATCATATTACCACTTTCCTTAGGAGACAGTTCCTCGTCTATCTGACTTGTTCCATTAATGAATGTTGTATTAGTATCAGCAATTTCTACTTTTTCTAAAGGAAATGCTGGTATAGGTGATAGAGGCCTAGAAAGACTGAAAATGAAATATAAGCTAAATTTATAATATAGCAAAATTTTATATATATTTAGAAAAATACATATAGGGTGTTTGGTAATTCAACCAATACCCCTGACGGAAATGAAAATCCTTAACTAACCGTTACTACTAGTTACCGCCACTGACGCCGTTAACAATTGTGAGGTTGATGTGTTATAATGATTGATTTTGATTTTTGCTGTAACCCACACATAGCAAGGTAGGTAGAGGACATAAATGTCTAAATTATAATTACTATAAACTCCAAATTTTAACAATGAATCAGTAACATTTTATGGAGTAACATATTTTAAAATTAAATATTAACTGAAAAATTGGCTTTGGCTTGATTGGCATTGGCTTTAATACAAAAATAATAACCCTGTGTGCTATGTATGTGTGTACATAAGTAATCATTTCTGTTAGAAATTTGGCAATTAACTCACACTACATTAGCAGACTGTGACAATCCATATTCTAAGCAGCGTGGTAAAAGTGATACAAGAGTTAAAAGGGCCCCTGAGAGGGCACCAACTGGTGACCCATAAATAAGAACTTTCCTTCTTAATAACAAAAGTTTAAACAGTAATAAAGCCTTGTGTTTCCAACATTCTACTAATTTTGTAATTGACAACCCTAAAACAAAAACAAACATTAAATTATATAGTTCAATATGGTATTCAAACTAGAATTTGTAATTATCTATATTTACCTTCAAGAGCTTGATCTATCTGAACAGGGCAACTATTTAGATGTTTGAAAGCATCCTCTAACAGTTTTGTCTGAGAGAAATCACCTTGCAGAAACCATGCCCTCACAACTAATTCCATTTTTACAGCAAGCCTTCCAAAAAGTGGCACACGACATATTATGCAGACACTTTTTTGCACAGAACTACGAGTCATATCTTCAGTTTTTTGAATCACTTGCTGCAGAAACAGAAAACATTAATTAGTTTTTTTAACAGAAGAAAATATAAGTATTAAGAAATTAATAGTAGTAATTTATTAAGTTCCTTCTTACCTCCACAGGGATTTGACGAAAACATGATATACCGTAAACAGTGTGAGGAGGGTCAGTCAAACTAGGTAAATTAAAGAATATTGTGTCTGAAAGATAGTTATGGGAACCATCAGGTAAAGCCAGAGCTGGAAGATAGCGCCAGGCTGCTGGTAATTCAGATGGACGACCAGGTACTAGTTCAGGATAACAGTGTTCCACCTGCCATTAAACAACAAAATGATTCATTAAACTTAGCTTACAAAAACTGTATTGATTTAAGAAGTGTAATGACGCCTACCTGACAACCTTTCTTATGATGGAAACCTACAACTATTATGTTTAACACTGGCTCGTTAATAAACGACATTTTATCTTCAAACAAGTTTTTTACATAAAATAGGATTCATATTTTTAGTATTTGATTAAAATCAAGTAAATAATTTTCGACAACATCAACTACATCATAATTTGGATTTGAGATTGACATTATAGAAGGTTCAAGGTAGATGCACAGACAATGTAAAACTTAACTTCAATCATAACTTTATCACTATAAAACATCACTCATATTTTAAGTTTAGTAGGTAGTAGTATGCTATTTGCTGGTAGTAGTGTCTATTTTAATATAATATCAGATTTACAAGATTATTTTCAAAGTGTAAATTAAGTTTTCGATAACTTAATTTAAAAGTCAACCTCTACGACCTACAACTTCCTTTATGATAATTATAATATTATATAATAATATTATACACGAATCCTGCATAAACAATAATAAATATATTGAATTTTATAGCAATATTTTTAATTGAATAATCATAATTACTTAAAATGTATTATCGTACGGTAAGTAGCTACTGTACCGTAAGCGATACGTTTCCGACCGACCTTTGTCAAAATCCAGACTATTTTATCATCTGTCTAATGTTCTCTATGTAAGAGCTCTGTTGTTTTGTGTGCATCTGTACTATCGTTGCAAATTTTGATTTGCATTTTGCACTTTTTATTACTTATTAGCTAAACAAAACGGAATTAGTTTTTGTTGTGTTAATAGTGTTAAATTATTTGTTTTGTCGTTGACAAAGTTAAATTAGTTGAAATAGTTATATATTTTTAGTGTTAATCGAGAACTATTGTTGTTTACAATAAAATTTATGCGTCGCCATTTTCGCACTTATTGCAGTGACAATTTACGGGCTCGTGGTTTAAATACAGTAATACAAAACCAAAAGTGTGAATCGAATTATAACATTTTGCAGTTAATACAAAGTTCTGTGTTAAAGTGTTGCGCTTTAATTTTGGATGTATTGTGTAAAAAAGGTAAGTGTTGTGATTTTACTTACATTTGAACAATCTTATTGACATGCCTATTTATTTTGCGGTCCATAGTCTATCTATTCAATTGTAGAATTTCTTATTGATAGAAATAATTGTATGCTTAAGAAATTAACACAAAGAATATTCATACAAAATAATAATTTAAGAAATCTTCCAGATTATTTATACTTTGCGTTAATTATTTTAAAATATGTTACTCGAACTCATAAAGTGTTCGATCTAATAATTTTGTCCATAGTCCACGTAGTTAACATCGAAAAATCACTCCGGAAACCATTCTTAAATAATTTTTTTTCTAAATATAACGAATACACGTTATCTTACTCGCATTGCCATGTACAAGTGTAACTTTGTACATAAACGAAAAAACATAATTAATATTCTAAAATGGATATAATCTTGGATACTGTTACATTTAAATTTGTTAACAATTTAGTTATAAATATTTTATTATTATATTGATTTATTATCTTTATCTTATTATCTATAATATAATAATGCATTTTGTGTTTTTGTAATAATTCTTAAGAACCATACATGATTTAGTGCAAATTTGACACGAAATTTAAAAAAAACATGTAACATATTTACATATTCCATTATTTTACAAATTGAAAATTAAATTAAAATACATTTTAATATAAAAAATACTGTACTTTCTTGCTTTAAGCTTTGAACTATTAATAAAATTTACCAGCTTTGTTGGTAATTGTTGTTCAGATGAACTGTTTACTGTTTAGATGAAAGTTTGTGTAGATGAACCCCACACTATTTAAGAGTGGGCCCTCTATTCCTTTGTCAGCCCACTCTTAAATACTAGAGTTAAATGTTTTGATTATTATATAATCATTATATATAATTGCATGATACATTTCTAATTCTTTGTATTTTTTGTAAGTATATATTATTTTTAAACCTCAATTTCTTCCTTTTCCATATCAATTTTACCGATCAGAATTCTCAAATTTACATTTTTATACGTCAAATTTATTATAACAAAATTAAAATTTTCATTTGAAATGTTATAATTAATATTAAGGTTAAATTGTTTAATGTAATTGGCAAAACATACATTGGTTTCAAAATACACACTAGTAAAAGAATAAATAAAAATAGACATGAAGTATTTGAAGTTTAAAAAGGCAAATTTGGTTAGTCAAATATGAATTTAGGAATTAAAACAAATATTGTGTTAAAACTATAAAACATGTATCTTTCACAGGCTTCAATGGATAACACATTAGATCCATCGGCATGACTGAAAAGGTGCTATACCCAGGTAAAGAAATATCTTCTATTTTATTTAACTTATATTTTCACTATAAAATGTTACCTGTATACTATACCTATATATGAAAGGGTAGGCAGAGGAAATCTAATGTTAAAACAGTTTGTTTTATTTATCAGATCAAGGAAATGAAAATAATTAATTCCTCTTAGTAGACATCAAACCCACAACCATCACCTTTACCACAATAATTAGCTATTTCAATATAGCCAAGGCAGTTTAGTATATTTTTTTCATAGAGCTGTTACATAAACATCAATAATACAAACAAGGTTTTATTGAAAAGAAACATAGTAAAAAAATATTATTTTTCAAATTTACTTATGTATCTTGTTTTTGGTTTGCTCATGCTCAGGAATTTTGTTAAGATTTATATGTAGATCTATAGACTGGGAAATTAAATTTTGCATCATCTTCTATAATAGATTTATGTACATATATTTTATTTATTTTTAATGCACTGCATTATGTATAAAAATAAATAAAATATATGGTGAGTAAATAATTTCGAAATTACTCTTATTACTTTTGTCAAGATTCATGGTTGTAGGTAGCCTGATGGTCATGCTAGATATTTATTATTAGATCGGTTTCATTTATGTGACCAATAAATACGCTTCATACTAATACTCGTATAACACCATTGAAAATTAGAAAAATTGGCAATGCGTTTTCGTAACATAAAACAAATAGAAACTGATGTAATTGATGTTACGAATAATGATTTAAGCTAATATAACAAATATACAATTAAAATATAAGACGACTAATACCACAATGGATAAACCCCTCATACAATATCACGTGGTCCCAACGTCATGGATCGTCGGAGTCGTCACCCGAATCAATAAAGATTCTAGATTGTTCCAACCCGACTATTGATCTACAGTCTCTTCTCTACAGAATGACTTTAAGTGCGAATTCACAGTCGTACCGCTTGTGGTGAGTTTTCTTGTAACTGGGATCAGTTTAGTTTTTATATATCTAACTAAAAAACTAACTTTGACTTTAATAGATCCTCTATTAAAGATTAACTACACTGTAGTTATTTTTAACCGACTTCTTTTTTTATTACGAAATGGTTTATTGTATTTTCTTTAAATAAACTTTATCAAGAAGAAAACTGATTTTATGACTTCTTTATAAAGCAAACGTTAATTCTTAGATATTATCGTTGTATTAACTTCAATGGCCTGATAATAATCCAGAATTGTACGTCATCTTCAATGAGCATACGTGGAAAAACACAGCCCTATGATTCACACTAACGTATTTTAAGTAAATTTCCCTACACTCTACGTACAAAAAGAACGAATAAATATTGAATTATCACTGCTAGATTCCAGTGATGGGCCAAGCCTGGAATCTAGCAAGCTTATGCTCATGGCGCAGTGGCATAAGCGTGTGACTGTAAACGCAACGGATTTTGGATTCTATTCCCATTCGCGAAAATGAAATATTTTTTATTTATTTGCTCTTGTGTCGGGACAAGGCGCGGCATTGAGTTCTTCCACTCAACATCCAATGCCTCCAGAATGTAGCTTAATGGGAATAAAGTCTTAACACTTGGTTTCCTCTGCCTACTGGGAGCCGGGATACAGCGTAAAGTTGAAAAAAAAAACTATTATTGTATATTTATTTGTGATGACAAAAGTCACTGCTGTATATCTAATAAACGTTCTTCCTTGATGTTGTGAGGCGAAGTGACCTTCAATATCTGATACCATAACGAAAACATGATGTAGCACTTTTTGATAATTTTTTTTCGTATTGACACTTGAAACTAATTTCTTTCAATTATAATACAAAACCGATTTACTTGAGCTATATATAAACTTTAAAGTAAAACTTAAAAATAATAATTACAATCAAATAGTATCAAGTATTATTGTGAAAAGTCATGTTGTGTCGTTTTCTTTCTTAGCCCAGCGAAAGAGATAGCGTATTTCAGTTTACTCTTTTGAAGCACATAAGAAGCATGTTTGTTTGGATTACATATTTTAAAACGCAAGGACCAAAATTGATATTAGTTCAAAATCATTCGTATTTTGTATTAATGTGTAAACTTTAAGGCTTATGATTTATATAACCTCGTTAACTCTACCAATGGTTAATGTTTATATAATATTGCGAGTTATTTCTGTAAATTCTTAAATTTTTTCATTATTTCGAAACATTTAGTTTGAGTTACTATTTCAAGTAATCTTACAAAAATTATATTGATTTTGATTACAACATTTTTATATTAATGTCTCCTGATATGGAAACTTACTCAGTAGTTGGCTGCACAGCTACCACTACATGTAAGTTCTTTACTTTACTACATATATATTTCCACACATGTGTGCGGAGGCCACGCACGATCACGTGAGAAGTGTGAGAGATTTAAGCCGTGAAACAAGCGCTTATATACCGGTCTTGTTTACTCCGATGCGGTGCACCATGCATGTGCATCGGTTGGCGCATCACAGTTGAGCTCGCGGGAACATGGCCCGCCGTTGGATTGGATCGATGTCGGGGACCGACACCCGGTTCGCTCTCCATTCTGTCTTTGTGTCGACGTTACTTATCTAATCCTGGTTATACATATAGCTTAAACGTTGTTCTTATTAGAATAATTTAACATTATTCGTTCGTTAATTGCTGTCAGTTTTGTAAGTTTTTAAGTAAAATCTCATTTATTCTCTCTCTCTCAATAAAATATACCAAATATTTGATTGGTATATTTATTATTATTATTGCACTTTTCTTTTCATTAAATTGTGTTGCCTATTTTAAAAGCAACAGGCTAATACTTTTTCACTAAAATGCCGTCTAAACATTCCTTATAAAATTATAAGCTAGCATTTTATTAGATCTAAATAAAGATTGTGATCTTTATTTAGATATAATAATATATTTTTTCTTACTTTACATCAAGGCCATTTACATGAATAATATGAATATATAAAAGATCCAGATATGTTTATCTATTCTGCCACAGAAAATCTTTATTCTTTGCAATCAAATACGGCACATGCGCACCCCTGTGACCTTGACGTCTAGTGACAATTCAGGGGAAGAGTGTGGCGTTTGGTTAGTACAATAATAATATAAGAGAACTCTATAAACACTTATTATCATAACAATGAAAAATAAATATTTTAGCGTTATATATTTCACTTTAATAATCTATAATTAGGGTTTAACTCACAACTCGGATATTTTGCATAGAGTATCGATTTCTGAGTTCTGATATTGTTCCGGCTGCTTATTGAGCACTTGTGACGCATTGCACCAAAGATGTTTGTTTAACTGCAACTAGAAATATATTTAATTAATTATTCAGCTTCACGTTGTATCCGGCACGCAGAAGGGCAGATAGAGAGAACTTAAGTGTTAAAACACTCCGTTCCCCACTGTAGGCCGAATTCTGGAGGCATT
>FAPP01048817.1:0-10807 GCA_001485965.1 Heliconius ismenius | reverse complement strand
TATGTTTATACTATATGTAGGTAGGTATACAATATGGGTAATTATAGAAAATTCATTCTTTCTTTTTCCATATAGAAAGATAGACACAGGGAACCTAGTAAGTGTTAATATACTCCGTTCCCCACGTTTCGCCCATTTTTTTGAGACATTTCATGTTGAGTAACGGAACTATGTATAACAGAGCCGGAAGATGTAATTAATTTAAACTTGATCATCCTCCTAAGTGAGAATAAACCGTTTAAGAGTCTCACGAAAGACCTCATAGATAACAATAAACAGTTTCTGTGTAATAGACAGTGGTGACATCTCTAAATAGTGCAGAGATTTAATTGCGCCATCACAATAAGACATACATTTAATTGCATATAATAACATTTACGATCGTTCTCGTTAGATGTCGGATGCCAGCCAACTTTGTTTTCGAGTGCATTTAGTGATTCGTTAAAGCTTTTATGTTTTAATATGGCTGACTGTACTTAAATTAATAATATTTAATTATTTACAATATATAAATAGTCGAATAGGTAATATGTCTATAGGGCGACAGATAATGGATAAGGGATATAGGTTTGATGACGTATAATTGCTTGAGAATAGAAAACAAAGAAGAAAACACCAAGAAGCGAGCAAGGATTGGTACAGCGAAGCGGCCCTTTCCCTTAGTTATCTACATATGTGTGTGCTATAAACGCGACTGGGTTTGGGTTTGATACTTACTTGAGAAAATGGAATATTTATTTGAATTTATATTTCCATTTCTTCGCTCTGGTGTCGAGAAAAGCGTGGCCTTCAGTTCCGCCACTCTACACGCAATGCCTCCAGAAGTCGGCAGAAAGTGAGGAAAGGAGTAGCTAGCTCTCTCCCCAAATGTTTTATAGAAAAAAGAAGTAAACTTTGTCGTATTCAAAATTGTAAAAGGAATTTTACTAAAGTTAAAATCGATGTCGTCGTAAAGAATGGTTCGGACAGACCTAAATTAAATATAATAAAATATATGCTATATAAAACATTATACCATTTATTTATAAAGACAATAGGATCTTTAGGGAATTCTGCAGCACTTTGTTAACTAGCTGCATATAATCTTATATAGGCTAAAGGCACATAATATCTTGATTTCTCACGTGGTTATCATTATTTAATAAATATTTAAGGAGGCTCCCATAATACAAACACTATTTTTTGCCGTTTCTGTATCTATAGAATGGTACGGAACCCTTCGTGCGCGGTTCGGTTTTTATTATTTGTTAAGTGAAGTAGTGACAAAAGGATCTTTTACAACTGCGAAGGTTGACATCTTGTTGGGTATACCCAAATACTACTTCTTTGTATCTATCATATTTTGTCATATTTATCTTTACACTATTTATAGAGTTTTTGTGTTCGAGGAGCCCATTATCTCCTGTTATTTCTGTCCGGCCTCACAGCAAGGCAATTCAGGACGATATCGTTCTTCTCTCTTATATTTTGGATTAAATATGTTAAATAGAAATATAAACATTTTCCTAAATTGAATATGAATCCACTACAATAATTACATGTTACGTCGTGATTGCGCCACGATAGCGAAATCATAGCAATTTGCTGATGAATGCATTATTTTCTTTGTTTCTGTGCATAATTACACAATTCTGGGCAACTCCTTGCTTGATTACTCATCAAGCTTTTGTGATAAGTCATGCAAAGTTGCTCTTTTCATTAACTTGATATTTTATACTAACTATATACTAATAAGTTTTACTTTTGTGAAATATATGCTATACTGTAAATTAGAAACTAAAGAAACCTTACAAACTTCCCTGCATAACCAGGGTAGGTAGAGAGAACCTAATATTAAAATACTTCGTTCCTCACTCTCCATTGAATTTTCTGAACACATAAAAAAAATTAGGTCATTATGACTAGTTAAAACATTTTGAAAACTGCTAGACATAGAATTTATTAAGACTTCTTCACCATACAGTTAAATTTAGTTCAACCAATTGGGCCAAGATAACGTTATCAGTGGTGGTTAAGCATGTGATTATAAGAACAATTGCTTAAACGACATATATTTTATTTTCATTTATGGTGTAAATAGACATCAAGATATGATTTTTTTTTTTATTACACAATAGAATTCTTTAAAAAATATATTTACTCTGTTATTTTTAACATAATCTTTAATTAATGATTTTGAACGTAAAAACAACACTGAAATATACACAAACACTCTTGGAGTATTTTTTTTTATTCATATAATTAAAAATAAACAAAGTATAATAAACTTTAAATTTAACTAATCGCCGAGACTGCAGTATGATAACCTCGTTATCAGTTGCGGTGGCACTTAACACTTCATTGCTTGCGTTCTACTGGAGCCACTTTCTAAGAAACTATATTGTACTTTATATTATAGTATTTATTTATATTAACATATATTTTTATTTTATGTTATATATCTTTTTTATTATATTAAAAAATATATATTAAGTAAATATTATAGAATAATTTATTTCTTTTTGAAAAATATTTGTTTATTTTTTTTATGTTTATTACAAGACTTTTCTTTAGAAATTCGTATTACTGTTGTAATTGTTTCGTGGATAAATCTGTATGACGAAGAGTACTTTGGCTTCTCTCCAAATCTTGTTCTGCTGTATCCAAAGCTATTTTTACCTATGCACATGGTACTTAAATTAAATTTTCGGTAATTGGTAAAAAATAAACGTAGTTACTTCTCTATCTCATTAAGGTATCTCTAAGTATATTTTATAATTATATTTAAAACAATACGCTATTCAATATTAAGTACAAATTCTTATAGAATAAGTTATTTTTGTCTTCTATTCCTCTTCATTGATTTTAATTCATATTTTTTAGATTACATAAATTAGAAAAATGAATGAAATAATGTGTTTATAAAATAAAATTGGACCAGATAGATTTAAGTGTTTTGTATGGCTAGTGGCGCGTTACTACGGCGGTCCAAGCGACCGGTGCAGAGATCGCACGGTCAGATAAACACTGAATGTGTAATAGCGTCGGGGCGCGCTATCGTATTTTCCGGAGGCTGTCGAAGCTCGCGGCGGCAGTGCCGCAGGCGCGCGCGCACCGAAAGCATGTGCCCCGCGCCTCCGCGATGTACATAGAACCGGCCGCGTTCCGCGCACAGAGCGCAGAGTCCCTCGCGCCCACTGAACCCGCTATCTGGACGCAGTGCTTACCCTCCCCATTGTTCGCAGGCAAGAAGGCCCCGCTCAAGACCTTCGAGGAGCTCCAACCCCTCCTCCAGCAGGGCCGCAAGCGCGAGCTCAAGCTCTTCATCAGGGAGAACTCGTGGCCCATCAACAGCTCCATCCGCGCCGCCCTCTGGCCCGCCCTGTGCCGACAGCACCAACATGGCAAGTCTATGCTCGACGGATTCTACTGGGACATGGTTACACAGGTCAGTGATCTCTCATTATGCAATATTCGTCGTCACAAGGTTGCCCACTCTCACCGTCTAATATATAATTCTTTTAACCAATAACGCTTATCTCGCAAAACCGCGTACTTAATCTGCTGAAGGTCACGTGAGTTTAGCTCGCTCGGCGCCGCCCAAATGTTTGTGATATTTCGCGCACTCTGATAACGTCTCGCGAAGGTCGTTTTCTCATTCAGGTAGGTCTACGCTGATAAGCAATTAGGCATAACAATCTCTATAGTAAATGCACACTATCCTCAATTGACAATATAGTGTAAATTATTTTACTTGTCGGGACAAATAATGGAGTTTCTGTTTAAGTTGTGTGCATAAAGTCCTTGGCCAGCGTGTCTACGTGACTGAAAATTTAAAAAGAAATTACGTCTCACGGAGGTACCTATCGTACGAAATATACTCGTACATCTACACACTAAAATAACGAAATGATTTTGCTTTGTTTTAAATTCAAAAGATAGATTTTTATTTGTTTTTTATATCCTTTATCGATGGGATAAAAAAAGGATGTTTCTTTGGATAGGGAAATTAGAAAGTAGGCAATATTTTCGGTTCAATTTAATTTTCGGGGATTAATTACAAATAATATGATACATTAACATTACACAAATAAAAACATTTTTATTAAAAAATTAAACCGGCTTGCTTTATAAAACTTGAAAGTATCTCCACGCGATCGGAACACATTTGGGCAGTCGCTCGAGTCCTTGCGTTCGACATCAACGTGCGCGCGTCCACCGCGCCGGGACGTCTCTCGCATCACAATTAGTTACGATCAACAATGGCCCGCCGATATACACCTGTTAATGAAAATTACTTACTTTTCGTGTTATTGTTTTTCTATGCTGCCACATTTTCATAAAACCATAAATAATATTCTCATAAAGTCGCTTAGAAATACTTAAACTGCTTAATTATCGTTAATGTTATTCATTAGTTTATCTTCTTCGGTATATTATTATTTTGTTTGTATTCGAAATCCAGTCTAGTAATAATTTTAACGTTCATCAATTAATAATTAATTTAACTGCCCATTTGTAAATGATTTTTTTGTTGTTTATATTATTTAATTTATTTAGTTAGATTATAAATCTTCAGTGTATTGAATATAATTATTTACAAAGCCGAGTATATGCTAATGCATTTTGATATGAAAAATATAGTTATCCTCTAAGAAACCGTGCAAATATTCACAAAAAGCTTCTATCGTAATATAAATAAATATACTATAACGTCTTTCTACAATGTATCGATCGATACGTGCATCTTCTTCAGTAAAAAGCAAATAAACATTGTAGGAATATGTTCTGGTGGGTTGAACGCGGAACGTTCTTGTTATTATTTCGGCGCACGCGGTTGGCACGGCGTCAACCGACCCGGTTCACCTTCAGGTTTGCGTGCGAACATCCATACTGTGCCGAACAGGTGGTCTGGGTACCTTATACCATGTATGCAGGAGACTTTGTTTTTTATGTTTTGTCATTTCTTTCTTCTATTTAGTGAAAGCTGGAATTTATTGATGCAACACTGTTTTCTTTTCACGCAATACTGTTTTGCCTTTTTAACCTCTCCACGCAACATTGTTTTGCCTTTTTAAAGGCATTATTTGTTAGATCTATGGCGGAAATTAACCTATCATTTAATTTGTTTTGAGAAGGTACTATATATTTAAAAACGTATATGGTCCCCTAAGGGAGATTTGAATCCATAATTGTCACGCTCAATATTACCAACACACTTCAATGTTGTCAATATATTCGTATACGGTCAGTGTAGTTTCCGTTTCATATTTTCTTTGTTGCCGTGTCGAATAAATTCTAATCATTTCTATCGGAAACATACAAATAAGTGCGTCACGTTTCAAGTAATTTAATGGTTTTTAAATAGTATTATTTGTCATATATACCTACCTCCGCTCACACGTTATCTAGGTTAAGGTTACGACAATATTAATATTTTGATAACACTTTATTAATATTCTTAAATCATTGAGTAAAATTTTCGCTGTGGAAAGTTTTCATATAACATTTAATGCTGGGGTGAAAATATTATTAGTAAATATATGAAACTGGTAGTGTGTTCGTTGTTGAGCCGGTTCACCTTCGTCGTGCACCACATGTTCGTACAATTTACAGTTGCACGAGCTTGACCATAAAACAATATGCATGCATTCCAGATTTCGTCTGTCATAGAAACGATGTATTAAATTGAATGTAGTATTATCTATAAAGATTGAGGCTGTATCGGCGTCTGTCTGTACACGCGACGGTTGTGGATTCGAATCCCACTCGAAGGAATAAATTATTTTCATTTTTTGCTCTCGTAACAGGACAAAGCGTGGCGTTGAGTTCATCAACTCGACAATCTCCAAAGTTGGGCAGAAAGTGGGGAACGGAGTATTTCAATATTAGTTTCGGGAAAAGCTGTTTTTATTAGTAGATAAAAAAATATGTAGATATAAAGATAGATAGGTAAAATCTGTCATATTTTTTTTTATTTTGCTAAGTTAGCAAATTTTTTTTGTTCTGACTTTATATAAAAAAATATAAATATGTCTGAGTACATTATTCTTTATTCTTTGTTATATATGAATTATATTTCATTTAACAATTTGTAACATAAAATAAATCTGAAAACACCTGTTCAGTACTGATTCATAAACAGTATAAATACAATTCTTGTAGGTAATATATTATATGGTATACACATATATATCTTTCTAATTTTTATATCAATACGACAAAATGAATGAATCAGAACGGAAAATTTTGTTTTCCTCAACGGAAGTAACCAGTGAAAATCACATTTGTGACATATCTTCTCAGTGCCATAAACAAACGTCGAGGATGAGTCAGTTTTCAGGATTCCAGCCACGTGGCGTTCGCGAGGCAAGCATGATGCTCGCCAAAATTCCGGTTTTCTTAGAAGGAATGCCACTCTTAAAATATACACTACCATTTGTAGAAATCGATGACATCATATTTTGTTTATCTTTCACTTCCCGGTCTTGTTAATGCAATTTGGCGAACATCCGGATTTGTGTAAAGGTTATACGTATTTGTCACCTGCTTGTATAAAGCTTCACATTATATACCATTTGTAGAAAGGTGGGTAGACAGAATTCAGTGTTAAGACTCTCTTTTTTTTGCCAAAATTGACATTGACTATAGAGTGGCGAAACTCAAAGACGCTCTTTGTATTCTTATTAGGACGAGGAAATGCAAATAATTCATCCTTCCGAGCCGAACCTACAAAGGTTCATAGGTAATAAGTAAACTTAGAAGAACTGAGATAAAAAGATCTTAAGATGTTCTACAATACGAGTTTTTTAGCTCCTCGCACATTGCTATATACATTAGTTTCCCTGCTGGGTGGGCAAAGAGAACATGGGAACCCAGTGCTTAGACAATCCATTCCCATTAAGACACTTTCGTTTCCCATCTTCCGCCGAACTATCGAGGCATTGCTAAGTGGCGCAACTCAACGCCTCGCGTAGCCTCAGTACCAGAGCAAGAAAATGAAAATATTTCGCGTCGCGTTTACTGTCGCATGCTTGTGTCCCTGTCCCCCGAAGGCCTCAAATACATACCTACATATATTTTAATTATTATGCGAGTTTATGCAGAGCCTATTATAATAAACGGTTTGTCTTTATGTCGAACATTTTATACCATTAGCCTTGCGCTAATTGCAAAATGGACAACAAAGAAAATCGCTATTTTCCATATGGTCGGTATGTTCGTTGTTTTGAAATATATGTCGGATTGGAATCACTTGTCAGTGGTGCACCCATCTGGTGTGGTGCCAACGACTTACGCGCCTTGACCTAGAGGTATGCCGAACCTCATATTAATTCTACTATGTCTTTCATATTTAATTAACATTATATAATAAATATGTTGTATTTGAATTCTGCCACCCAACACGCAATGCCTCAGGAACTTGGCAGAAAGTGGAGAACGGGGTGTCTTAACTCTAGGATCCCTCTGCCTACCCTTCTGTGTGCGGGATACAGCGCGAAGCTGATTTTTTGATTCGATTTTATGTTGTATATTAAATTAATATTATTAATCTACATTGTTATATTACCACATGCAGCGTGCTTATTTCGCTATATGAATATATTATTGAAGATGTATTATTTACTTTACATGCTACATACAACCTTTCAACGTTCGCCCACGCTTTTTGTGTTAATGTTATGTTTCTAGAATTTTCTATTGTATTTAGATAAAACACTATATTTATTAAATATAATCTATTTTTTATAACTTTATGTTGTTTCCCGAATTAAGCAGGATAGGCAGAGGGAATCCGCCCAATTTCCGAGACACTACGGGTTTGTGGCGAAACTTAAGGCCGTGCTTTGACATATTACCAGATCGAGAACATGAAATAACTCATTTCCTCGAGTAGAAATCGAACGACTAACCATCGCGCTTACAGTTAGACACCATGCCCCAATACCACGACGGCCTCAAAAAGAATTTATACAATCCCAAAATTAGTACGAAACTCTCAGTATGCGAATCTCTCGGCATTTGACCGGGATTTTTTCTTGAAACGACAACTTTCTTAATCTCCAAGATTAGTCCATACTTGTATTATATAGACGACTTCACTAAGGAGTTTGTGGCCTTCCCCTCTGTAATGTCATTACTCGAAATCCTATTATATGTACAGTTGAGACAATCTACGTGATCGAAGCAAGATAGAGAAGATGAGAAAAGGTTTTTTTACTCTGGATATTTTTGTTGAGTTCCGCCGCTCAACACGCACGCACGTTTCGGAAAAGTAGGGAAGTACGCAGGAAACAGTGTAACCTTTAGGAAATATTATTAAAAAGAAAAGGCATTTCCCGACGACATCTAAGAAGTTACATCCATCTACTTAAAAATATATTTCCGACAGGTATATTTTGTTAAACTTATGAACCACATGCATGAATACGTCGAAATTACAGTAGTTCACATATGCAGGCCACAGGTGGCGTGTGTTTGAAATAACTTTATAATGCGTTAAATTGTTTATATATAGAAATGCATTTATTTTATCATTTTCGCGAGTGGCATTCAAGGGCACCACTTCATATATTCGATGAATGGAATTTTATCGCGTTTCTTGAGTTGGTTGATTACTGTAATATTGCTATTATAACGTATTGGCTTAAAGCAATATTGGCAGTTGCGGCAATTAGACCTTCGTCATCTATCAACGCATTTTTACATGAACCTTGTATGACGCAGTCAGTGATATGCCGAGTAGTCATGACCTATAACAATAACGTAACTGCGTCTCAACTTAATGGACAGTTTTGTCTTTTAATGTGTGTTTGTTGATGTGTTACATCTTAACTCGTGACGTTCGTTTCGTTTATATAGAAATAAACGACAAATTGATTCGAGCATTATCGCCAAACTTTGGTGTTATATAAAATTCACGACAACCGTATTATTGACTAACATAGCATTGCGCGCGAGCAGTGGCCACGGGCCAAGTCCAAAAATAGATGTACACTTTGCTTTTCTCACCTACAGTGTGGTCACGTGCGCGGGCGGGATTACTTTTATTTTACATTCTGTATTGCAATTCGCGAACTCAATTTAGTACAGTTTTACTGATGATTCAACGTTTCGTGGACTGATTTGTTATTAATATTTAAACTTAAATCCTGTTTATTTTTCTCTATATATAAATATATATGTATAAATATACTTGTAAATGCAATATTATTAAGTAATATACGCTCCAGTAATTTTGTCCTTGACGGAACAGCTGATCGCGATTAGTAGGTACCTTGGCTTTGAAATGACGATGTGACTAAGCGTTAAATCGATGACAGGAAGTCGATAGAAGAGTAAGCAGGCATTTCCTGCACTCGCGAGGTTTCACATACAACTTACTCAATCACCTTGCATGTACGGCAATTGCAAAGCTTCTGTCGTGCCAAATATCTTATTAATACACGAAAACGGTGTTTTTTTTATATATAACTTAAGAATATCCATAATTATCAGCTTTAATTATATTTTTATATTTATGGACTACTTAAATTAGGCTTATAACTACAGAAAATTTTCTAGATATTTGAGTCCTAAGAGAGTCCAGGCTTAATGTAGGTAGCTATTAATTATATTTAAAGGTTTGGTCTTGCATATGCATCGGTTTATATGAAAATGTCTGAATTAAACCAGGCAGCATACTATAATTCATACAAAGCAATAAACAATGTACAGGTGGTTATAAAACGAGATACCTACCTATGGGTAGTTAATCAGTCTGATTTGCGTTACAAAGGATCTTTTATCGCAGCAACTATTGCACATCTCTAGAAGATAATAAAGCCGTTTGCAATTACATTAAACGTAATTATTGTTTCTTTATGTTTAAATTATCATGTTGATTAGGTCGTGTCTGTGAGCTTGTGCATTTTTCCCTACGATTTTTGGCGGATATCGATGATCCCAGTTGAACTACACAATTATTTATTTACTAATCATACATTGAAAACAAAAGCTTTAGACAATTCAATAAAGTTTTTGTAGCAATCATTAAGTTTGTCAAAATAAAGTTGTGTAAACGGCTTTTCAATAGGTTGAGCCGTTCCCGAGGTTATCCTGCTGAAACGCACAGACAAACAGACGTAATTTTATTATTTGTACATATAGATTCTATATCCATAGTAGTGTTGTTAATTTCACTATTTAATGCGAGTAATTTCAGAACACAATCACTGTAAATGGCGAAACGTGTACTACTGCACGATCTAATAAAATTTACGCAATGACATTCTGGTTAATTGAACTTCGTAGTTCGTTGGCCCTACTGTGTCCGATCAAGTGGTTTTAATATATAATATTTATTAATATTTATTTAACAATTTATTAAATAAATAATCTACTATAATAAGCCCAAATATTTTTACATTGCAATTAAGTTTACCAATATTTTTCGTTTTCATGTCTTATAAAAGTGTGTTTTTTAAAGCTGGGCGTTGAGTTTCGCACTTAAAATAAAGGATACACCGTGAAGCTGAAAATCAATTCGTTAGTATTTGTTAATAACAATTGTAATATATATGTATTTGATCTTCCTTTTGACTTTAAAGCTATAGCTTGATTGTCCCTAATTTTTTCTCAATATTATGTAGATTCTGAAATATCTACTATATGCACTCCCCACCCACCGAAGCGTTGTTTAACTCATTTAATAATTATGATACCGTTAAGATATGACCGCGTGCACGTTACTGAAACGTGCTACATAATTGCTAATTATATTGTTTTAATAGAATAACTACTTCTTTATTTATTTATCTAAAGTATAAAAATAATGATATTTTCTTAG
>FAPP01048362.1:0-11142 GCA_001485965.1 Heliconius ismenius | reverse complement strand
CGCAAGCGAAGCTGCGCGCCTCCTCTAGTATACATATGTAGAGCCACACGCTTGTGCCACTACGCCCTCATTTTGCCGTCGTCTATCCTAAACTAAACATATAATTTTCTTATTTCCAGTTTCTCTCTAACGCTAGTGGACAGTCTCGACAGTTTGGTCGTGATGGGTGACTTCGCGGAGTTCAGCAGGGCGTTGAAGCTGGTCATAAAGGATGTGTCGTTCGACCACGATATAATAGTGTCGGTGTTCGAAACTAATATAAGGATGCTTGGGTAAGGTAAACTTCTGTTTAATATATAAGTATAATCATTCTCTTAGGTAAAATGATGTATCAGGAATATATTTAAATATCCCTCCATAAATGCCTAAACAATCTCTTTCATCGTATCCTAATATAAAGTTTGTTTTTAAACACTGACTTCGTTCTGCCTAACCTTTAGTAGGTCAAAGCGTTTTTACTTATTTGTTTTACATAAAAAAATCGTTTACGACGGTCTAAAGATTTGAAATTTGTATTAAATTTTGACCATATTATGTACTGTGATGACTGCAACGTTTGGTTAAGTGAAAGTAATTTTAATAATCCTGAAGAGGATTGAAAATTGAAAAATATCTCTTAAAATAATTTCTTAATACACATTCATTTTCGTTAATGTGTATTTGTTATTTTAATAAACACATAGCATTATCTACGACGTTCATTCACAAACCCGCTTTTCGTCATACATTCGATTATCCGGATTTTCGATACTCTGAATTTCTATTGTACCTCATAAAAATGATAAAAACAGTTGAACGGAGTTTCATAACACTTAGTTCTGATCTCTCTTTAGGTTCTACGTTCCTGCCACTTAAAGGATATAAGTAAAAATAAAGAAGTTCAGTTCAGTGACTATAAATAACGGTATTAGGTAACAATGTAAAAGGTACCTATAACGGATTCAACTGTGTCATTTGAAAACCCGTTGGTCAAGCTTTTAAATTCACGTTTAAATGTATCACGATATGTATATTTTTTTACAGTTTGACTTTTGGTGGCTATTTTCTGCGTATTAAGTTGAAGATCGTGGGATCGATCCCAGACTAGATTGCTTTTTGTTTATATTGATATATTTCTTTAGTTATTTTTTGTTTTAAGCTATATTTCTTCAACAAAAGTATACGAATCCTTACGATGATTAGTGTAAATAGCTTATGACCAACATTAAAATCTCGATAATCGCGAATTGCGTTATGGATATAAATCCTACTGACCCTAATATTTATATTTCTAATATTTAAATTTCTCCAATTTAGATAGGGAAACAGTGTCGTTAAATTCTGCAAAGAAATATTTGATTTTTCTCAAAAAATAACGTATTTTTTAACTTTACAGCGGCCTCCTATCGGCTCACGTGCTAGCGATGGCGTTAAAACCAGACGTGCCAGCCCTAGAATGGTATCACGGTGAACTGCTGACCATGGCGGAAGATCTTGGAAGAAGACTGTTGCCAGCTTTCAATACTTCTACCGGCATACCTCATGGAAGGGTTAGTATATATAGGAATCGATAATCCAGCAATACTTTGTACAAAATAAAATATTATAAATATGTTTCAAATGTACTCGTAGCTTCTAATATATGTAATACTCGCCACACAAACGCGGGTACTCCCGCTTATACTTGTTGCATTTTATGCAAATTATACAATATCTTTACAGAAATTGTAGCCTTAATGGGAACGGAGTGTCTTAACACTAGGTTGCCAGGTTTCCTCTGCCTATCCTAGTATATGCGAGATGAAGCGTGAAGCGAAAAAAAATAATTATAAAAATTAAATTCTAATTGTGAGAAATTGGTATTCTTATCATTTTTATTTTGTCTAAATTATTATTATTCTTTTTCCTTAAGGTAAACCTCCGTCACGGTATCCGCGGGTTCGAATCGCGTGAAACTTGCACTGCGTGCGCGGGGACGATGATCTTGGAAATGGCCGCCTTATCTCGCTTAACTGGAAATCAAGTGTTTGAGACTAAAGCCCACAAAGCCATGGATAGGTTATGGAAAATAAGACATAGGTGGGTATAATAAGAAAAGGATGTCTACAAGACTATCAATCTTTTTTAAAATCTGTAACATTTTATGGATCCCGCACATAGTAGAGTATGCAGATGGAACCTAGGAACCTAGTTTTGATACACTTTATTGACCAATTTCCTCCAATTTCTGGAGGCATTGCGTATTGAGTGGCGGAATTCAACGCCGCGCTATGCTTCGATATCAGAGTGAGGAAACGAAAATATTGAATATTTAATTCACTCGAATGGGAATCGAACCCACAACCTACTTTACGTTTATTTTCTCACTGTAAACGAGACAGATTACACAAGGCTGTGGATAGAAGATGGAACATAAGACATACGAGGTGGGTGGGAATATATAACAAAAACCAAAAACCTTTTTCTTCCATTTTCTAGGACATCAGACCTTATGGGCACAGTGATAAACATACACAACGGCGACTGGGTTAGAAAAGACTCGGGCGTCGGTGCCGGGATCGACTCCTACTACGAATA
This sequence comes from Heliconius ismenius, assembly GCA_001485965.1. Lineage (NCBI taxonomy): Eukaryota > Metazoa > Arthropoda > Insecta > Lepidoptera > Nymphalidae > Heliconius > Heliconius ismenius. The sequence continues at coordinate 8,586 of FAPP01048362.1, read as the reverse complement.
TTGTTTGAAGGCCTATATTTTACTAGGCGACGAGAAATATTTAGCGAGATTCAACCGACATTACAACGCTGTTATGAAATATATTAGCCGTGGGCCCATTATGTTGGCTGTTCATATGCATAGGTGAGTCTTTGTTTTGTTTTTGTATAAATGATGATTATCGATAATTTTACTATTTTGAAACATGTAGGCTATGGCCATGTTTGTTGCAGTAGACTCGATGCTTGTGAGTTCCATCCCGACTTGGAGGGATTGAAACTAGATATTTTCTGTCTATCGATCGACCGATCATCAATAGTAAAGTTACATCATATAAGTAATTAAAATAACTGTAACAGGGCTCAACTTTAGCAATTACTTTATTATGGTTCAGCTTTAGTTTTAATTTTGACACACTTTTTAATAAAATTATACTAAGTCTTATAGCAAAAGTTGTATAGAGATAGCATTTGAGGGATACGGGTTAATATCCTGCTATTTATGCCTTTTAATTATTACATTATAAAATATAATGTCTTCCATTAAAGACTAGGTTCGCGACTATCACGTAGTAAACGACTTCTCAACAATCATGTATGCATATTATTTATGTTTATTTTCCACCACCATTTTATTAAACGATAAAAATAAAAGCCTTTTAAATATTCTTTTATAAAAAATAAAAACTTTCTTTTAAAAAAAACAGCTTACTTAAAGTTCAACATTCTGATAATATTTATCAAATGTCTAAAGAACTTTTCATTTTTAAATTAATATGACACCAGAGAAAGAAAAAGAGACATCGTCGTAGTGCAGTGGGGCAACGTTTCAATTCCAACCATTATCCATTCCTTAGCGGTCTGTAGTAGAGTTAAAATTTTGCTTTTATCTTTACTATCGACCCGACTGCTGCTTCGTTCACTTGAACTTCACAATTGTTTATTTAATAACCTGAATTGCGTTCATGTCTTAAATCTCTAGTTCTAGTCTCTGTTTGCTACAATTTTTGTGGTAAAATCAATATGGTTAGCCTATGGGTACGTTAACTTTAAATTTCATAAAGCTATGTTCAATAGATATCGACAAAATAAACTTACATTCAACTTATTATTACGTATTTCCGTCCTTGTTTACCAGTGTCAATAGAGCAATGCAAATAAAGTAATTTTACAGTTACACGACACCAACACTGTTGTATTGAATAAACGTCTTCGTATTATCCTATTGAGATCCATCAGCGCTATACGTTTAATCTTGTTTTGTTTATATATTTATCTATATAAATATATGTATGAACACATATTTTTCCTGCGGTTTTGCCAATGAATTTCTTGTTAAGAGGACTACCCAAAAATAAAAATATATTTTCATATTGAAACAGTAGTTTCTGAGATAAGCGCGTTCATAAACATACTTTTCAACTTTATAATATTGTTATAGAAATATAAATTATTTGCGTGAGAATAAATCAAAAATTTTATAAATAGTTCTTTTGCTAAATGCTCATGTTTGGACATATTTTTTGTTTAGCAGATATTTGTAAAAATCTCCCTTCGTATGTCTAATAATATAAAGCACCTGTAATCGCGCGTATTAGAATTTCGACGAAGCTGGATAAAAATGTATAGGCTTAGTGCTCAGAGAGTTTGGGCGGTAAATAAATGTCCCGCGACGTTCAAATATTTATACGAATTCAAAATATTTTCCTGATATACAGCTCTTTTTTCAGTTTAGCTTTTTCCTGCTCATGCTTTCCGTTATAGGATTGTATTAGGGGGAAGCTAGTATTAAGACCCTAGGTTACGTAAGATGAGGCAACAAGACTGGATTTGTCACCAATCTTGTTATTTCTGTTGTGGAAATATTTAACGCGTTATTAAAGTATTTGTAGTTTACTTAGTGACGCTGGTGAAATGTCCCTTTTTGTATACAAAAGTCCGGTTAATTTCCCCAGGCCACACCTCCAATCGCGTAACTTCATGGACGCTCTCCTAGCTTTCTGGCCAGGGTTGCAAGTACTGTTGGGCGATGTTCGACCAGCTGTGGAAACTCACGAAATGTTATATCAAGTGATGCAACGACACACTTTCATACCGGAGGCCTTCACTTCTGACTTCCAGGTGGGTGTGGGGTTCAATTTTGGTTTGTATAGATTGTGCAAGTGCTGATGAATATAATTATATTTTCGATAATAATTAGATTATATTCTTTGTTTGTAAGGCGTTAATAGCTAGGTTAGGTTACTAGCTAGGGTTTCTCTGTATTTCGTCTTAATGTATAGAAAATTTGCATTTCGTCTTAATGTATAGCAATAAAAATTATACCATTTTAAATGATTACTCGTAAAATTTTGGGGACATTGCGTTTTAAGTGGCGGAACTGGACTACTAATAATGAAGAAAAAGTAGAATGAATGAATAAAGAAACTAAAAATTCCATCCCGTAATCGATATTCGTATCAGCAACTACCGCGGGCACAGTCACAGTCATACATATAACATTTATAATGAAACCAAATTCGTTTATCCGTGTATTTATCTCGCCATGTTATTCTTTAAAACAGGTACACTGGGGCCAACATCCTCTCCGTCCTGAATTCCTGGAGTCTACATATTTCTTACACCGTGTTACCGGTGACGATCACTACTTACAAGTTGGGAAAACGGTGTTAAAAGCTTTACAGCAACACACTCGCGTACCTTGCGGATATGCGGCGGTTAACGACGTAAGGACAAGAGTGCAGGAGGACAGGATGGACTCTTTTGTCCTGGCTGAAACTTTTAAATATCTGTTTCTGCTTTTCGGGGAAGACAAGGATTTACCGGTAAAATTAGAAGATTATGTGTTGACCACCGAAGCGCATTTCTTGCCGTTGTCGTTGGCGACGTATGGTAAAAATGAGTCGTTATTGGCCTTCAAGTTCGATGATGGGGATGAGGATAAGTATAGGAAGTGAGTTTGGTTTTTGTTGTTTTTTTTTTGGTTATAAGTTTAGAAAAAAGTAGTGTTTATTAACAGATGGCGTGTGTTACTATCAAATCTATTGCTTAAAGTTGCTAAATGTTTAATACGTTGATAAATGTTGGCCCTGGCATAATAAGTCACAGTGAGGTTAAGCTTTTCTTATTAATAAAATAATCTTGAATATCTAAATTGTATATAATGAAATACTTTACACCTAAAAAAAGGGCATTTAAAAATAAATATATAAAAACGTTTAAATATCTATTTATTTAAGTTTTATTTATTAACAATCTTACATACAATTTCCCAATTATACAGGACATGTCCAAATACAGCATCGATAATAGCGGAAAAAGTTCGTAAACCAATGCGACAAATGCTAGGCGCTGTTGCTGCCCGTCCTGCTGCAAGACTCAGACCGTTGAACGATCCAAGACAGATACATGCCTTGTCTGACATGGGCATATCAGTCCTGACACTGCCTGATGGGAGGGTCCAGCTTTTGTATACCACTAATACGGTAAGTGTTGTAAATATTTTCGAAAAACTCGGAAAATAGCATGAATTGTAGGTGTTGTGTGTTATCGCACTGAAGTGTACAATTATAGCATACTACTACGCTAGGTGATTTGGAAAGTTCCGGAAAGTTATCCAAAAGAGAAAATTATTTAAATCTGTACAGTCTATTGCTTAGAATATTAACCAGATTTTTCGAAGCACCTAATAATTATTAACTTATATAAAATATTTTTCTATTTAATTTTAGATAAAACATTACGTTTTCTATAATATTGAAAATAACTGTATTAGTATAGGTTTAACTACGAGTATCTTAACTAAGTTTAAAAAAATATCAACATAAGTAAAAAAATATCTCTTAACAATATTAATCTAGTAATGAAAAAACTAACACAAGTTAATTTCCAGGCGAAATCAGCGAAAGACGCAGCGGAAGGTCTCACATTCATGCGTGAAATGTCCAAATGGAACACTCTAAGTGACTCTGAGAACGGAGTGATCGCGGCCGGAGTTAAAATAAAAGATAAGTTATTCCCGGCCGGCCCCGGTCATTTTGGAAAAGATATATCAGGAGATGACAGATATACTGGAACACCTATATATGTTAAACCACTCGACGCTTGTTCTCCTATAGAAAATAAGAAAGAAATCTGGGGAAGATTCGCTGTAGCCAAAAGGGGAATGTGCACCTTTGCCCAAAAAGTGCGTAATATCCAAGAGGCAGGAGCCACTTTTGCCGTTATTATAGATAATGTTGATGATACTTCTCACGAATCGTCAGTTCTTTTTGCAATGTCCGGTGATGGCAAAGATGATATAGTTATTCCTGCGGTTTTCCTTTTCTCGCAAGAGGGTAACTATTTAGATGAAGCTCTAAAAGAAGATACGGAGTTAATAATGACAGTGGGTGAACTAAAATCAATGAAAAGACAATTTGAAAATTCTTGCACAGACTGTGAACCTGTCGAACAACCTTTACCAGGTAATAAGGAATCTTTCGTTCATCTAAAGAAAGTGCTAAGTCAATTGGTAGCTCAGTTCGAGCTGTCTCTATCAAGTGATGATCCAAAAACATGTGAAAAACCAGACCTTCAAGTATCTAAAGAGAAATTTTTATTAGAAGATCGCAGTATATGCACTGATTGCAATGAAAATAACGAAATAATAGAGGAAGCTCACAAAGACTTTGATAAAAAGTCTGGCGACATCTGACATAACCTGTCCACCTTCGACGTGGTAAATGGATATAAATAAACCGAAGTAAATGGAATAAATTTGTATAAAAAGTTGTAAATATTAGTCATTGTAAGTGATATAATTTTTGTGTCTTGTTTTTTTAAAGTCGCGATAGTTTTTTCTATCATATCCATATATAAAATTTTTGTTTCTACATTTTTTGTAATATTTTATATATTGTAATTTTAATGTAAGATTAATGTTATTTGTTTTAATTTTTTATCATATATTAAACGCCATTTTATTTTTGACCATTCCTTTTCTATTTTATGTAAAATATATAATCAATAAGGTCTAATGTTATGTGAGAAAAGATGTTTCATCACTTTGATACTACATATAAAAGTACATAACTACATATAAAAGTATTAATAAATATCATATTAAAAAACAATGTAATAATAAATAAATTCATTTGAAAATTTCATTAAATTATTTATCAATTAATATTTTATAAGATACTTTTATATTATTGTATATAAAATTTATTAATTTATTATTATTTTATAAGATACTTTTATATTATTGTATATAAAATGTTTTAGCCTTGAATTTTTGGAGACCAATTGTCTATTTCTATGTTTTACTTATTTTTTTATTATGAAAAATCTAGTAAATAGATAGAAGAAAATTATTATGCATATTTTCTAATATTTTTAAGTGTTAACGTAATAGACTTACAAATCAATCAATATTTATAAAAGTGAATGATTCACTTTATTATTATTGAACCTATGACCATCGTTACTATAGTAGCAATACAATCACTCCACAAGCGGCTTCGCCCGCTCGATCTTATTGTTATATTATAGACAAATTATACAAAATCTTTACATAAATTATAGCCTATGTGTTATTCTGATGTATGAGCTATTTCAGTAAAGTTTCATCTAAATCCTTACAGTATTTTTTGCGTGAAAGTGGAAAAAACATCCAACGTCAACTTTCACTTTTATAATATTAGTAGGATTATACGAAACTTCGTCTCCATCTTTCGCACGAGTGGGGATCGAACCCACGACCATCGCTTTTATAATCAGTAACTTTGTACTGTAAAATAGTATCAAAGTAATTAATTAATATTTATTTCTATAAAATTTGCGATTTTTTCTTAATTCTTGTTTATTTACATATTAGTAAATAAATACATTATAATTGTTAAATAATATTAAAGTTATATATAAACAGACTGCTTAAAAATATATTTATATTATAAGCAAATAAAAAGTTATAGAAAATACTTTGTAATATAAACTCATCAGGTATATGAATTTTGTTTTTAATTATTTCGTATATTATTTATTGATTAATTGATTTCTTGATTTATGGCGTTTCGAGAGTGAACTAATCACAAAATAAAAGGCTCGATTTGACATTTGTCACTTAAATATTTAAAAATTATACAATGTTTCGAAAGGTAAATTTTGTCGAGAAAAAGTGAATCATCAGTTAATCATTATGAAAACAATGAAGGATGGAGGATGGATGGAGTGGCAGTTACCCATCAATGAAAAATATCTGTCAAAACTGGTCTTTAATTTTGTGATAAGTTTATATTATGTTTGTAATTATGTATGAAACAAATTAAAATATAATTATAATTACTGATTATTTTATTTATAACCAATACGATTAGCGAGGTCAAATAATCTTTATCTGATCTAAAGAGAGGACCCAGTGCGAGGCACTTCGTTCCCCACGCACCGCAGATTCTTAACAAGGTGGCGGAACTTAACGCCGTTCTTTGTTTAGTTATTAGAGCCGAAAAAGAAAATAATAATCATTGCCCCGAGTGGGAGTCGTTAAAAACAGTCGTGTTTACAGTCAGACGGTCTTTTTTAGCTTCACATTGTATCTCGCACATAGCAGGGTAGGCAGAGGGAACCTGGAAACCTACTGCTAAGACACTCGACAATACGCGGTGCTTTGAATATTATGTTGTCAACACTAAAGACACTACATGTGGGACAAAATGTGAAGCTGAAGAAATAAAAAAATATTCAGCACTTAAATCTTCATTATTACCGTTAGACTACGTGGGTGAAATCAACATCTAACCCAGGTACGTCTTTCGTGTTTTCGAAAGAACAGTATGCTATTGGCTCTATTATCACACGTCACAAGACTTAGGGAAGCCGAGCTGGAAGAGCTTTGGGGACTTCGCTTCGCTCGTCCCAATGCCTACGTAGGTAGGGCTTCTATTTAGTACAATAACTGAGAGCGAGTGCAGTTAGATCTCTAACTAAACCTGTCATTGGTTAACTCAACTAAATGACCTGCAATTTGAAAGCACGTGACTAATAGTCAACGTGATGTCACCACGTGATATTTGATTGTACTGTATTACTATGTGTTACAGTGTGTGACAACTTATATCTATATGGAAAAACTAGAATTTAGTGTCTCTTCTTTTTCAGTTCTCTTTAAATTTTCTATTTTCATAAAAAGTAGTCTAAATGCCTACATTTAGACAGAGAATAAAATTAACACTAGACTTCTGCTACTTATCATGTTATGGAGAATACAGCGTGAAGCTACTTTTTCTTAAATTAGTAAATTACAGAACGGTAAACGAGTTGTGGCCGCCCTGAAGATAAATTTCTAAAGTTTCAGGCCAAGGCCCCGCTTTGACAGAACAACTAAACCAAAATGAATATATACGAGTATATTTTCATCTGACTTATATGAAAAAAAATATTAAATACTATATAAACACAAAAGAGTTTTAAATTATTTCTTGTATGAAAATTTCTCTGAAACTTATCCACTCTCTCGATAGATGACGCTAGTGGCTCCATAAGTTAAAAAGGAAAACAATACTTTACCTTTCTGTACCATATATCTATAGGTATGTAATTTTATTATAAGAAAGCTGTCATTAGATATTATAATAGAAGTAAACAACGGCTAATTTATACATTGTATTATATCTTAGTCGTAATTTTTTTTAAGATGTGAAGTTGAAATTCTTACTCTTTCGGAAAATTAGTTTCACCCTTTTAAATGAATGTACGTTTTCATGTATTTTTGGCAACCTCGCTTTTTCAAATTCCTTCTGCTGTTTTAAGCCACTTCTTTCCACTTTTCGCCAAAATTTTGGAGAAATCGGCGATAAATATTGTTTTCTTCCGCCATAAGGAGACCCATTGTTAAAATACATCTTTGATCACACCGACACGTCAAAGCGCGGAACTGAAAATAATTTTAAATATACTCATTTCCGCAATGAGTACCTACCATCACATCAAAATAACATACAGTAGGTACGCGGAGCATTAGCTGAGCTCCTAAGCTCCTAATTTGTGCACAAATCCTAATTTGTGTAAGTTCCTCGCCACCACACCAGTTCAAAGAAAGAAAATTCTAAATATTTAATTTCTTCGAGAAAACGAGGTTATCAATTTGACTGTATTTTCCTTTTTTTATATTTGTTACCTCAGAACTTTTAACTGTGTGAACCGATTACCACGATTCTTTTTTTGAAAGCGTTTGGTGATCCCATTCATTTGGTCTATTTCTGACAATGTTGTCCACAAAAAAATCATATAAGTATTAAATTTTCATTTTCTATTAGAAAGGATTCACTTCAAGGGTGGTTTTTTAAGGTTCTGATTACGGGATCTGGTTGAAATTGACGAAGTCAGTTTGTTTTTAATTATAATTATCTTTGTTGATGCAACCGTTGCCGTTACCCGGCTCTGGTGGACAAACCACGGCACGAAAAAAAGACAAAGGAGCTCAATTCATTCAGTTCCACCACTCAACAGGCAATATCTGTATCTATACCCTAAGGAAAAAAGCATAAAGTTTTTTAAGTACAATTATGATTCTTTTTCTGACAATCAATCAAGACAAATCTAACAACTTTAACACTAGAAGCGCCGTCGT
>FAPP01048324.1:0-12230 GCA_001485965.1 Heliconius ismenius | reverse complement strand
ACTAGGTTTTCATTGGAGTCACATATTTAATTAATGCGATTAATATTCTACATATTTACAAAAAATAATACCGTTACAACTGTACATTAAAATAGGACAGGTCTAAGGAATTTATAAATAAAGTTTAAGTACAAATTTAGCCTAAGGAGTTTCCATCACCTCATCCCCAGTCACACAACCTAAGTAATAGAGACGAGAAACCCACTCTGTTTGACGTCGGCCTTTCGTCAGCGCCGTTCGCATTACCAACGAAAGGCCCTGAGCCGAACCAGTTGACTCTGGAACTTGTTGCTGCTGCAGGAGAGTTCGAAGGTCTTGGTTGTTCCGGCCGCCTATTTGGTCTTGGCTGACCAGGTTCAGGAGCTGTCTCCCTCCATTGCTGCCATAACCATGCGAGACCATCTAATAATGGTCTCCGAGGCGCAGGTGGTGGCGGCGGTGTAGTCGTTCGCCTAGCTTTAGGCGTCACGACGACTTGGTTGAGTAAAGCCTACGATGTTAATTTGCTGTGTTATATTTGTGAATGTGGTAAGTTAATTATCTATTTACTTATTTTTATTTTCATAAATTAAAAAATGTAAGTTAGAAAATTGTGAAATATATTATTAAAATAAGGAAAGTGATAATTATAAAGTAAGATTATCTAGATGAAGAATGAACAGTTAGAAAGAAGAAAGACTAACAGCCAATCGAAGTTGTTCGTCGACAGAACTTGCCGTTGTCGGCCCAAAACCTTGTTCCTTCAGTAATGCAGCTAGCAATGCATCATTGCTATTTCCATATTCAGTGCTCAGTGAAATAGAAGATTTAGTTGCTTCAGACACCATACCAGTAGGTTGGGCTTGTTGTAAAAGCTTTTTAAGTGCTTCATCAGATGATTGGCCTTCAAATAAAATAAAAAACACAGTTAAAAACAATTACAAAATATTTTTGCGAACAGTAATACGTAATTTTAGAATAACTTTAATATCCACAATAATTATTAATATTATGACGCTAACCTGTAAATGTAATTTTTCCTCGTTGTGTAGTAGTTTCTTGTGCATCTTGTAATTTAATTAAAGTTTGTAATAATTTCGCATCATCTTGCTCATTGTTTAAGTCATCTTTTACTGCAATTTTTGCACTATGAGGCTTAGCAGTAGTAGCGACCACATTTGCTTGTAACTGATCACCTGCTGGTCTCTGAACATTTGAAAAAAATCTTTAGAAAAGAATACGAATATTTAATTACAGTCTACTATCAATTTAGAAAATACAATTAGCTTACTATAGTGTTTAATGTTGGAATATTGAATTTAGAGGGATCCTGTCCTGTAGCTTTTAGCAATGCCTGTAATAGTTTTGTATCTTCCTCAAATTGTTTAATATCATCTTCTATAGAAGGAGTGTTTGGTGTTGAAGCTGTTGATATCAAGCGCGAAGTCGTAGTAGTAGGTCTTGTAGTTGTAGGTCTCGTTGTAGTTCTCGGTCTTGTTGTAGTTGTCGGTCTTGTTGTAGTTGTCGGCCTTGTTGTAGTAGTAGGTATCATTGTACTAGGAACTTCAAGCTTACTGCCTTGTATTTCATTTAAGCTCCTCTCTACAGCAAGTGCGATAACGCGATTAGCAAGTGCTGTTTCAGAGTCTTGACCGTTGGTTTTTGAACTTAAAACAGATTTCTGTAATTACATCAAGAAATACATTGTACAAACTGATATCAGTGTTTTTAAAAATATATATAATTTTAAAGTATAACTAAATATTTAATGCTATAAATACTTATAAAGAATAATAACGTACCAGATTTTGCAAAAATAATAAATCTTCTTCGTCCGAGAAGGTTGAGGTACTTGGTATTTCAGTTGTAACTTGGAACCTTGCAGCCTTCGAGCGACGAGTAGTAGCAGTTAAAGAATCTAAATTTTGTATAGTTGTTGATCGTTCAGTGAACGGTCTATATGTGGTCGATATTCTAATATCTTCTGTACTTGATTGCTGAGGCTGTAATGTAGATACACTAACAATTCCAGGCGTAAATGAATTAAAAACAGGTGATGGACGAGTCGTATATACAGGGCGAAGATTAAATGCCGTAGTGGGATTTGATTCTATCGATGTAGTTAAAGGATTAGATGCTACTCTTATATTAGAGGTTAATCCAGATATAATAGGTAAGCTGCCAGCATTCTGGTTTCCAGTGGCCTGCAATAATGCTTGCAACAACTTTGTGTCTTCTTGTAGTTTTCTCAAATCATCATTTAAAGATGATGTAGTTTTTTCAGCTTGAGTTGTGGTGGTAGTAGATAAAGTGGTCGTAGTAGTAGTAGTTGTAGGAGTTGTCACAGGAGTGGTAGTAGTTGTTGGAGTTGTAGTTGTTGGAGCTGTAGTTGTAGGAGCTGTAGTTGTAGTTGTAGGAGTTGTAGTAATACTAGTTGTTGTAGGCAAAGTGGTCAGTGGTGTAGTGCTGACGATAACAGTAGCTGTCGATGGTGTTACTGTAGTAGCACTATTAGATGTTACCCTCCTTATAATATCTAAGCTTGGCAGATTAAGTTCCTCTGGATTGCGTCCTGTGGCAAGTAGTAGTGCTTTTAGTAATTTTGTATCCTCTTCAAATTGTCTTATATCATCCTCAATGGAACGTACAGTAGTAGTAGTTGTAGTAGTAGTAGTAGTTTGTGGTCTATTTATAAGATTTCCCAAATTACGTCCACCACCAGCTAAAATTGCTTGTAATAGTTTAGCGCTATCATTTTGCTCAATATTTTGAGATTTTATATTGAGATTTTTAGGAGAGCGATTAATTTCTTCTATCAATGACTGTAGTAATTCGGCATCTTTTTGGTTAGATGCAGCAGTTTCGAAAATATTACTAGAAGTAGAAGCTTGAATTGGTAATATCGTTTCAGTGGATGAAGATGATAATGTACTTGTTGTGATAACTGTTGATGGCTCGGTAGGTACTACAGTAGATACCATTTCGGTTGTTGCAATAGGAATCGGAGTGCTAGTAATAGGTTTTGAAGTTGTTATAGTAGTTGTCATTTGTGTTACCATCATAGGAGTTGTTGATGTTGTAACAGTTTCAGTTGTTATTGGCGCTACGGTCGTAGTAAACGACAAAGGACTTTGTGGTACTGCTGTAGTTGTTTCTGTATTCATTAAAATAGGCATGTCTGATGGTGAGCTAGTAGCTTCAGAAGTAATTTCTATAGGTAACTGAGTATTTAGTTCAGATATCGTTGTCTGTGGTTCTTTTATTGCCGCAGTTTTAGGCGATTTTGTAGAAGCAAGTCTCAACACATTAGATTCTTGTAATGATACTGTTACTTCGTCAATGGGTATAAATTTAAATACTGCGTTGCCGTTACCATCGATAGGTTTTTCTGTGCGAATTTGTTTTGTCTGAAATGAACATCATATCTTTAAATTTCTTCATTTATATGTACAAAAAAAGAAAGAAAAAGTAATATTTTGGTGAAAAGAAACTATTATCTCCATTATCCCTCACCACTTACCTGTTTGGACAAATACAATTAATTGTTTTAAATAATTAAATACATGCGTTATTTTTGATTCGTTAAAAATAATTACTTGTAAAATTATTACTATTAAATTAGTTAGAAGTTATGTAGCTGATTTAAATGTATATAGATAATATGTGTGAGTATGACGTAATGCCAGGATACAATGATTATACCTCCGGATCGATATCCAGTGTTAATATTCTCGGTTCGCTAGTAGAACTTGTCATTGAGGATATGACCATCTCCTCTTTAGTGGCCGAAGATATGCTATTAAGCAGAATTTCATCAATGGAAGGTAGCATTGTAGTTGTGCGTAAACTCAAAACATGCGAGGCAGTGCTTTTTTCAGCAGGAGGCTTATTTGTGGAGGTAGTTATACCGAATGAACTGCTATCTTTTATATTAAGTGCCGATGAGGAAATCTGCAATTACGAAATAGAGAGTTAAGCTCTGCAATGTTATTTGGTGAAGAGATTAATGTGCAAAGGCATGCAAAGCTTACCATAATCCATTCCCTTTCTTTTATAAGATACTCACTACGTAATATGCGATGACAAAGCCCCAAGCACAGCATTTAAGCTAAACAACATAAAATGAATACCGTAGTTTGTAGGTTATTTACAGTGTCGGTGGTTAATTGGTTTTCCGTTCCGTTATTTGAGGTATCGTTGGATGTCACAGTATTAGTGGATACTCGGATAGGGTTAGACTGCGGTCTGACAATGGCCGGAATGTTATGGATGGGGCTGTATGGATTTCTTAAGCTCCATGGACTGATTGGTAGTATGTCAATTTTTTGCATAATTCGTGGTACTCTAGTTCCATTTGGAAATTTTCGTATTATTGTGTTATTTGGTAGTACACCGTAAATGATGTATGGACTCGCTTCTGTTAATGTTTCAAGTACGTTATCGTTAGGGTCTTTACGTACCACGGTGTTGTTAGGCAGTATTCCAAAAATAACATAATCTTTTTTCGGATTGGTTGATGTGGTGCTGAGTTTAGTTTGATTGCTTATATTATTATTTATGTTACTCCATGCGTTACTTATAGGTAGCACTGTAGTAACGATACTTGCAATGGTTGTACTTGCTATAAAATTTTCACTTGTACCCGATTCTGTCATTAGTTCACTATCAAAAGACGTAGTAGTTTTCGCATCACTGCTTATTGTTGTAGACTGAACTAGATCTGCATTTGTAGTCACTTGTAATCCTACTACACTTTCATCAACATTTGTTGTAGTACTTCCCTCAGTAGTAGCGCTGAAAGCGTCAGCTGCATCATTAATGAATTGGGATTCTGCTGGAGCTGGTAATTCAGTGCTTGTTAAGATATCAGAAGCAGTTTCTAATGGTATGGATATAGTTGTCATTGGAACATCAGTTTGGGTAGTTGAAAATGTTTTCTTACTTATACTTAAATCTATATTTGCTTGAAAGGAAGTAGAAGGGTCTGTAGGAGAAGTCGTAGTTTCAGTAATAGTCACAGAAGTAGACGTTGACATATTTAGAGTATTTTGGTTAGACGTAATGTTTTCAGTCGTCATGTTCATTGTGTTAACAATATCACTTAAACGACTAGATAGAAATACGTTATTTTGATTAGTATTATTGACTAATTCTGTCAAAGGAGCATTTGAAATTTCTTCGTTGTGATTTTTTATTATATCTTCAATCATTTTTAAAACACGAGCTTTTTTGGATAATATCCATAACTGTAAACGCGAGAGTTGACTTGGATCCTGTATACTTTCAATATCCTCTAACTCTTTTACTTGTAAAGATGTCATTGGAGCTATTGGTAATATCTGCCCTAAAGTCAAGCTTTCTGAGTCATTAAAATCATTTAATTCGAAATTAGTTAGGAAAGGGACTAGAGGAGGATTGTTAGTGACATTATTTGAATTTAAACCTGAATCGCTGTTTACAATTACCATATCTGCCCCTGGAGAACTTAATGATATATCAATTTCGGGCATAGTTATGGTAGACATAATATCTTGTGGAGAACCTAAATTAATACTACTTGGTTCTGTAGATTGTGTAATATTCAATTCATTATTTTTTGATGTAACTGATATAGATAGAGTTCCAGGTGCAGATATAGTTGTACTATCTAATTTATTTAGTGCAACAGTGCTATTTACAGTTTCTGTTGGAATAGATGTAGTAACTTCAGTTTCAATACTCCTTTTTGTGCTATTTACAATGTTTGTGTCTATAACATTTTGGAGGATATTATCATTCAAAATATTAGAGGTATCTTGGTTATTTATATAAATATTTGCAGTATCTTTAATATCCTCCAAACTGTAAGGTGTCGTGTTAGGAACAGATTCTATGTCATCTTGTACAGTGATTGGTTTACTTAATTTTGGAATTAATGTATTTAATAACTTCACCATATCTACTGAAAGCCTAGCTTTGCTATCCTCATCCATATTTTCAATAATATTCTTTATATTGTTTGATAACATGCTAGTTAGCTCTGATGAAACTATTTTATTATTAGAAAGTATAAGATCAGATACAGTATTATATACCCTTGTAGAAGTGTCAGTCGTCGACTGGTCGGTAGTAGTCACAGTGGTCGTTCTGTCAGTAGTTCGTTCGGTATCTGCATAGAGTACTTTTATAGCAAATGGTCTTCTTGCAGATACAGGTGTTGAGGGTGGGGAAGTAGGAAAAGGGAATATTGAAAGTGTATTCACAGTAGAAGTTATTCCAGCTTCAATAATTGGTGATGGTGTAATATATCCCTCAACCGGCATTCTGTTAAACACATGTGATGTAGACTGACCAGTGGTTTGTACAGTTTTAGCAACATTGGCTACAATATCCGTTGACATAAAGTTGTCTTGACTTGTTAAGTCTTTGACACTATTTACATTAATATTGTTACTCACGCCTGCAAGTGTTTGCTTTACGTCATTATTACTGTTTTGAGATTGTAATACTTCAGTTGTTGAGGATATACGGGGTTTGGGTGTAGATGTGAGTATTTCAGCCAAAGCATCAAATATTGATACTGTGACTGAAGGTGAATGATTGGACGCCTCAACATTCATAACTTGTAATGTTTTCGCCAGGCTCTCGGAAAGTCTGAGGTCAGCTGAAGTTAATGGACTTCGTGATTTAGTGATAGATATAGCGTTCATGTCTGGCCCTAATTGTATTTCTTCTCCCTCTACCTGAAAGAAGAAGTGATCTCACCCATAATTATAGCAGACAATAGTAAGAAAGTTGATAAATGTGATATAGTATAAGAAATACCCAGAAATCGTGCATAGACCAAAGCCTCTTTATTACTTTCGGACATCATAAGAAAATAATATATATTTAAAAAGGAAACAAAACTACAGATACATAACTGTGAGTATTAAAACAAATTGTATTATTAACTCTATTTAATATATTATATTGCCTTAAGAATAAATATAATGCATTTTTATGTGATAAGTGCTACTTATATATTAATATAAGTGTGTAAAATTTATTTGTTAATATATAAGATTCATTTATATTTATTGAAGCACTTGCATTGTTAATATGTGAAAACTATAATCTTTCTATTCAATAGCACGTTATACTATAAATATACTTGACATCAATTAAAATTATACTAATTTTAAATGCAATTTTGGAATATTATTTGAATATTTAATTATATTAACATTTTTTACTTTCATTATTACAAATATATTGTATTTATATACATTTAATGTAACTATGAAAATGAATGATAGTGAAATCGTTTATAATCTAAATAGTGTCATTAACCGGTGGAAAGGCTGTTTCATGCATGCATGTTGGCGATGTATCATTTTGTCTTGACATTTGTTCAGTTGTGACATCTGAAAATTCTTCATCTTCGAACCAGTTCGGCTCTTCTACAGACTTTGATAAAAGATGATCAGTCACGAAGAATTTCAGCCACGCCTTTTGTAATGAAAATGTTTATTAAAATGATTGATGAAAAGCAATAATACTAATAATACATAGTATGATGATTTGGTTAATACGAGTACAATATTTCTGAGCATTTTATAAAATTATGTACAGAATAGTAGTGATAATGATGTATAAAAAATATATAATAATAATTAGATGGTGGTATTAAATTCGATGAGAGGAAATAAATATAATAAAGACCAATTTCATAAAGGGGCTTTGTATTTTACTGTATTTCGAAGTATTAAAAAACTATCTGTTTTTATCTTTGTTTAGTGATTAAAATCACATTAAATAAAATCTTTGAAATATTCTTCTACTATGTTTTACTCTATTAATTTTGTTTTCGTAATAAAAGTCATTTTAGGTAATGAAAACGTGTTTTTGTTGTGTTACTTACAGTTGATGGTGTGATTGTAGGTACAGTAGGTTTGTAAAATGGTTTGTCAAGATATGATGATCTGTATTTAGAGCTAAATTTGTTTTTTACTTTTTCGGGTTCACCTATAATCTGGAAAATATTATTTATATCAAGTAAATAAATCATAAAGATAAGCGGCGTCCATTTCTACATATAAAGCTAAAAAATATGTATATGCTAATAAAAAAATGTACTTACGCCATTTGATGAGGGCTCCGTAGTTTTTGAAAAAGTATCGCCATATTTTCTTGAACTTCTCACAATAGACTTAGATGTAACACTTGAAACATCTTCTTTGCGTCTTGATGTTTTTCTTCCATATTTTCTTGTTTGAATATTTCTAATCGACGGCACAGCAGTTACTTTTTCGCGATTTTGTAAGGAAACATCGTTACTGTTGTCTTTATAAGTAGCGTGGTACTTTTGGGTGGTACTTATCACATTTAGTGGTGATTTATTTTCACTCTCTTCAATTTTATCAACTGCATCATTAAATGTACCATTTTCTGTCGATTCTTTACTATTTATGGTGATTATGAAATTTTGGTTGTCATTTTTAAATTCATTATCTTTGCTACCATTCTTCACTGTTGTGGCACTATTTGCATTTGTATAAATAAGTGGAAGTTCTGCTGTATCTTCCACTTTTTTTTCAACTTTTAGTATTTCTTCTGTAGTGCTCTGAACGCTTGAATTAGTCGGCAACGTTTTGTTTATTGAATTACTTCTTACTCTAGAGTAATAAGATGTTCTAGATAAAATAGGTTTTGGTTTTAATGTAAAGCTTTTATCACTCCTGTCTATTTCAACTCTTTTAGGAACTTCAGAGTTTACGCCAAAGTTTCTTGTAAGATTTCTTCTATTATATAAAGAAGAGCGTATTACAGGTTTTTTTAATAAATTATTATTATTTTCTACTCGTTTACTTTTTATAGAATTATCCACATTGGTTGTTTCAGTTGTTCCTATTTTCTGTTTTCTACTAAATTTATAGGATCGTTGTGTTACTGGACTAAAAGAAGTTAAAGAAGCAGTTGAAGAAGAAAAAGTGCTGGATTTTTTACTCCTAGGTGTATAAGATCCACGTAAACGATATTCTGATGATTTGGACTTAAATTGCTTAGGAGCTAGCGTAGTTTCTTCTTGTTGAGTATCATTAATTCTACTCTCATTTTTATTCTCTTCTAAACTTATTTTGCTGCGAAGCTGAAAGTTAGTTATATAACAAAAGTTAATCAATGATCAAAATAATCATATTTTTTATTATATGAATTAGATTATGACGTGATGAATTAAATTGTAAATGTTTGTAAAATTTTTATGTGAACTTGTATATTCATAAGATTTAAGTAAGTTATTGAGTGATTTTTACAAATGATTCGTGTTACGACAATGATATAAAAAGTACTATTAATTAATTTATTTATAATGAATTAATGTAGTATTACCCGAAATTGCTTTTCAGAGTCAGGAGCCGTGAGGATAGATTGTGATGATGTGTTGTAAGTATTGTAAACTTTTTGTGATGCTTTCACTGACAAACTCTCGCTGGGTGGAGAGCTCGCCTGTGTCTGAAATTTTTATTCGTTATGTTCAAATATCTTGGTATACATACCGCTCTAATTGTAAAAAAATGATTGTTGTAGTTATACCAGTGATTTTGTTAAGTATGTCTTGTTAGTACATGGACAATGTTAGTTATTATGAAATAAACAGTATTTCTGTTAAAGTGCATACTTTATTTGTCACTTGAACATGATACAGTGGTATTAATATGAGTGATATTTATGACTAAACGTACATGATTCAACCTATTCTACTCACCGATGCATTTTTAGCTTGAATTAAAGCTTTAAAAGTTTCAGGATAGTTATCATCTTCATGAACTTCATCTGAGACTTTGGGCTTGAGTATAGGTGCTTTTACTTTGCCTCGAGGGATTGGTCTTTTTACAACTTTTGTTGTTTTTATAGTACTAGTTTTAGATAGTCTTTCAGTTGTTTGTTTAACAATTTTCTCGGTGGTTGACGGTGATACCGATTTTGATCCAGTTTGACTAGTAATATTTTCTCCGATTTGACTAGATTTTACTTCATTAGGCACTGATAAGCCTTCACCTGTTAAATTCGAATCTACTTCAGACTGTCTGGTTTTATATCTTAACTTTCTTGAATTTCTAAGGTCATTCGTTTTAGCTGTTGTAGGTTCTCTAAAAGCTGTCGTTAAGGCGTTGGCTGTTCCTGAAACTTCTAAATCTAGCGTTCGGATATTTGTCCGAGTGTTAATACGATTCCGCGTTCGTGTTGTAGTGGGTTCAATTACACGTTCAGTAGAACTTCTCCTTCTAAATTGACTATTTGGGTCAGTCACTTCCTTAGGCATAGTTTTAGAAAAATCATTGAATGCAGATTCTGTAAATTCTTTTCTACTTGTAGTAGGAGAAGAAATAGACATGGGAACTGGAGTTGTTGATTGTGATGTTACACGTCGAGTAACTTGCCGAGATCTACTTCTTGATTGAGTATCTCTGTTTATGGTAGTATCAAAATTTTCTTCGTTAATAATTGTTTGCCTGCTATGTGTTCGACTATTTTGCCTTTTCGAATCGAATCGTTCATTTCGTTCAGATTGGAATTGTAATGTTTCTGTAGTAGAAGTCGTAACATCAGAAGATCTACTTCTACTTCTTGTTCTTGATATATCACGTGGTGCAGTTTCTTCTCGTCTTCTGGAAGTTCTAGTTCTAAGTGAAGGTGAAGCATTTTCAGATTCTATAGTTGTAGAATTTTTAATAGAGCTAGGATGTCGCCTGCTGACTCGTGAAACTCCTTCCACCTGTAAAAAAATATATATGATCGTAATAATTGAATATTTATTGATTTTTATAAAGGATTTATATCTTAAATGTAAAATAATAAAGAAATAAATACAAACACATATCTACCACACATATTATTATAAAACTCGTATCTTTATCTGAAATTGAAATAAGTACAATCGTTACAGAATGCACACAAATTTAAAATAATGACTATTTATGAAATCTATAAGTGCATCTCCAAAGGCAATGTACTTTTACAATGAAAGTGCTTTATGTACGTTAAACAATACTAGGAAGGGTTACTTAGGCATTCAAAGATAAAAATTGTAAAAGCCTGTAAGAATGCGTTATAATTTTCTTATTTTGTCCAGATATTACATTTAAAATATTCAAATTAAAAATGAATAACAAATAACCTTAAGCAAATTTTGAAAATACACGCTATTGGGTTCGGTGACGGTGAACAATAGCTTGCATTTTCTAATTTCCAAAAAGACTATCTTGAAATTATTCTACTGAAATGACTAAGAGAAACAAAATACAGAATCGCCAAACTCGTATTAACAAATAATTTCAGGAAAGAAAAATCCTTATTCTACATTTTGGCAAACTTTAAAATGACGAATAATTCTCTTAACTAAACTAAACATAAAAATATGTACTATAGTAAAAGTCACCATTTAAAATACACATATTAGTCTCTACAAGTACCAAATACCAATTTCATACATGAAGGCGCTTTGCTGAATTCATTGTACCGAATCAACAGTTTCAACAGGGCGAAAAAATGGCGGCTGGCCACAAAATTAGCGTCACAAATAATGCTTAGTAATATATATTTGATTTACTCGTATAATTATGAGTATCTTTCTTAAAAAATATACGCCAATATTATCAAGGAACATAATATACTAGAATATATGAATATTATTGTCAATGTTTTTTTTTGTCATTCTTATTTCATCAAATTACTTCCTAATTAAGAAGCATGCACTGTATTTAAATTTTTACTGTATATAGTATAAATATAAGTGTCATAGACTATATACATATATTATAAAGATCTATAAAAATAGAAAAAATAAAATATTTTCATTTTATGATCTTTTAAAATATTCATAATAAAAAATAAACATTATAGTGGTGTGGCCAGTGGCAGTGGCCCAACTCATAGATATCATATTCTTCGCATATAGTGTTAAATTTACAAACAACTTGTAAATATTGGTATCCAAATACATTTAATTACTTCTGGGTAGTTTGAATTTTGACAACTGTACTATTAATACTAACAGGAATATGTTTTTGACATGTGGAAGATTTCTATTTCAATTAATTATTTAATATATTCATTATTTATTAGAGTAAGAAGAACAAAGTAAGTCCCCTGTGGCGCAGCGTCTGACTGTAGACGCGACGTTTGTGGTTTCGATTCTCACTCCGGGATATAAATTATTTTCTGAACTATTTTAATTTCCTCGCTCCGGTTATAAACACAACGACAAAGCGGAGAATTGGATCGAAAAT
>FAPP01048243.1:0-12895 GCA_001485965.1 Heliconius ismenius | reverse complement strand
TCTGGTAACGAGGCAAAGTGTGACGTTGAGATCCGCCGCTCAACACACATGGCCACCAGACATCATTTGAAAGTGGCGAACGAAAGTGTCTTAATGGGAACGGAGTCTCTTAACCATAGATTCCCATATTCTCTCTGCCTACCTTTCTATGTGCGGGATTCAGCGTGAAGCTAAAATAATAACTTTTCAAAAAATATTTGTATTGTTTTTAATAAGTTTTAAAAATTCAATTTTATTTCAATTTGAAGACATATTTATGTAAATTTATATTTTCATTTCTTCCATTTGGTGTCGAGACAAAGCGCAGTGTTGAGTTCCTCCACTGAACATGTAATGCCTCCAGAATACAGCGGAAACTGAGGAACAGAGTGTCTTAACACTAGATTTGCTTACCCCGCTGTGTGCTGGTAGCTGATTTATTTGATTGGATTTAAATATTCAAACATATAAATAGGATCTTCATAAATCTTTTATTTTACACTAAAATATTTATTATCATAGATAATTTCACATTTTTTTCAACACCAAAATAAAATCGCACAAGGCCATGTCCTTGTACAGCCTTGTATTATTAAAATAATCTATAGATAAATAGAAAATTTTAAGTTGATACTCTTTTCCTCATAAAATAGCTCACAACATCATAAAATACGAGGCTGTTGCTCCCAACCAAAACAAAGTTATTTCTACAATAACATTGATTGTTGTTATTATAAAATATTTATAAAAAAATTATACTATGTGAATAATATAGGTTTGTCCATAGGCATTTTACTAATATTAAATTTTTATCATGACACATTTCCTGCGTGGAGGATATGAAGCATACATTATATTACTATGATCTCAACTTATGAACTATGTATTTCAAAAATGTCTTGAATCAATCAATCAAGAAATGACAATGAAAAGAGCATGCAATAAAATTATAATTATAATAGATAACTGGAAGTGATAGTATTCATTAGTATTTTTATTATCAATAAATAATGCATTCACAATAAATTCTTTAACTATATATATATATATATATTTAAAAATAGCAAATATCAGACTGCAGGAAGCAAAATTTTATTAACGCAAAATGTTATTAACAGTGAGGTACTATCCCACTCTACCACAACAACCTCATATCATATTGCTACAATTGAAGAAAATTAGAACTTACAATTTCCATTTCCATCATGTGTTTCA
Source organism: Heliconius ismenius (assembly GCA_001485965.1). NCBI lineage: Eukaryota > Metazoa > Arthropoda > Insecta > Lepidoptera > Nymphalidae > Heliconius > Heliconius ismenius. The sequence goes on along the minus strand of FAPP01048243.1, from coordinate 11,701 downwards.
ATTGGCTCTGCACCTCTAAGAGCAAAAGTTAGGGCATCTTGATAATTTCTAAATGCCTTAAACCTAGAGGATTTGTACCGACGGACCAAATCCAAGGCTTCCAATTTATTTTCATACACATGAAGTGACTCTGTAAGATAATTAACCTTTTTTGTTACTAAAGCTAAAAATAAATATAGGCTTTCTGAATATAGGCATTCTGTTGTGTGTGAATGCTTAATTTTTTCACTTCACTATATCATAAAGGAAACCTAATGTTAAGACACTCCATTCTGCACTAATACATTATCCCATATTAGGAATTGAACCACAATCATCACATTTTGCAGTCAGATGCTATGAAGCTGGATATTATATCTCATATTTATTTGTTCTTAGCCAATTTAAAAGCTTAATATTTAATATTAGAAGAACAAGACGATGATGACACTTATAACACCATTGACCTATATTTCAAATTGATAGTATGCTCAAAATACAATTATGTACATAAACTTTTACCTACTTTCATCAGGACCTTTTATAATTTCACAAGGTATATAAACTCCATAGTAAATTGTTGAAGATTCCGTAGCTGTGGGACTTTCTGGTATAGGTTTCTTCAAAGAATCGAATCGCAAAAATCTACCTAACAAGCCAATCATTCCATCTTTTTTTTCATTTGGAGACAAAGATATCTCTTCTTTTATCCCACCGATATCCTTGTTACATTCGGGGATGAGCACTGTTTTCGACATTTTGCCTTGTAGCTGAAAATGGTAAACATAAAAATGTTTTGTTTGTGACGCAAACGGCTGCAACGTTTATTTTTATTCAACTTTATGTATACCTTATAGCTAACACTGTCATAAACTCATATTCGTAAGGGTATAAATGCAATATTTTTTACAATTTTACCACATAGCGTAAACTTAAATGCACAACAAAAATAATTTGATGTATTTCAAACTGAAAATTGAAAGAAGTCGAACGATGCGATGACGCAGTTGACGTTTCAGTTGACGTTATGATGTATCTCGAAGAACAGATAACTAAAATCAAATACAAAATGTTATTGTGTATACTTTTTTTGGATCTCTTTGTAAAAACAATGAAATTCACAATAAATGGTTATAATTTCTTTAGGTTCCGTCACAAAAAATATGGTGATGACTGGAACATATTTTTTGTCCTCTTCTTATTTACTTACGAAATTTGCCGAAGCATCGGCCTTATAAACTTATAAAACATCTATTAAACTAAATATGAGTAAATTAAAGCTTCAGCATTTACGCCGCATAAGAATAAGCGAGGAACATTACATTATTATATTAATAAAGAAATTAAAAAACAAATAGTAATATGAAGATTTATTTCATTTCAACATTTCAAAGTGCAGAATTGAAAATAAATGTAAAAATATACAGATCAAGTACAATTACAAAGCAGTTAAATCAAAACAATATCTGTATGATTTGTGTAATCATCACACAAATTTACACTGTAATAGAAATCAAACTAGTCAAAATTTTTGCTGTTGTAATAATAATTATAAATATTATTTATATTTAAATGTTTTATATTTCAAACAGTAAAAAATTGATTAAAATATACTCATATTCTTATGGTATGATATCATTAATAGTATAGTCCATTTTGAGACATTACATGTTAATTGTTAAGTGGTGAAACTAGATACTGTGCTTTGTTTACCAGAGCAAAAAAATAATCATATATTCATATATTTATTCTCCAAGTGCAGATAGAACAAAAAACTTTACCGCTTACAATCACACAATGTCACACTGTGCCACAATGACCTCAAAGAACAAAGTATTGATACAAAAATGTATAAACCTACTTCCTTCAAATTGTGGTTCAATATTATAAGCATGTATATGATACAATGGCATATATTGTATTAAAGGGAGCAAAGCTGAAATAAAATATGTCTTTTATATTTAAGTATTTGGACAATTGTTAAAGATATAGTCATGGCACAGTAGCATGCTATAAAAAAAGTTATAATATATAATAGGCAAAATAAATGAAACATTTAGATAAGCATAGATTAAATTATTTTATTTTTATTTTTTTTCTTTTTCTTATTTTCATTAGCTTTCACAGAATCCAAAACCTTTTGAATAGACATTGTATAAAGATTAGCATTAATATTTTTCATTTTATTTAACTCTTCCTTTAATTGAGCTTCACTTTCATTACCCACAATGTTTATTTCTTTTGGAACACTAGTGTTTTCTACAATCGTTTCTTCATTATCTTGTATCTGGGGCCAGAATTTATTTTTTTTGTTTATAAGGATTTCAATTTCATTTACATCATCACTGTTGTTTTCTAAAGTCCTATCTAAGCTATGAAGAATTATAGTTGGATTAAATTCCTGTTTATAAATTGCTTTGTAGTTAAGAGAGAAAAATGCATTAGTTATTGCTCCTTTATGTCTAAGAAATCTAACTGGCTGTCGGCTTGCAATATGCCACAAGATAACTTGTTCATCATTTGATCCAGACATCAATAATTCACCATTGAGTGAGACAGATAGACAGGAAACAGCTTTTGTATGAGAAGAGAAAACATCATGGTTTCCTCCATTATTTATAAGTATATCTCTATTTCTGGGTGCATTTGTCATGCTTATTTTGTAAATCTTTCCTTCAGTGGAACCAACAAATGCATTTAATTCCAAAACATCTAAAGTAAGAGATGATAATGGCTCATCAAATATCAAATTTAAAAGCATTTCACCACATGTCATGTCGTAAATTTTACAAGATCTGTCACTAGAAACTGTAAATAGTCTTCCATGCATTCCCATTTTACTTATATGCATATCAGTAACAGGCAAAGAATGGTCAGAAAATATATAAACAGGATCATGTTGTCCTGCAGTTGTCTGAGTAACAAGTTCTATTTCAGGATTTGCAGCTACTGTGGCAAGAGACCACACCATAACCATTCCATCTTCAGCGGCTGATACAAAAAATCTACCATCACTAGTAAATTTTAATATATTCACTTTCTGGTAATGTCTATTAATTATTGTGAGTAGGTTACCTGACGCAATTTGCCACAGATAAATCTTTTCATCGATTCCAGCTATACAAAACGATCCATCTTGGGTTACAGCAAAGGAACTGGCTTTACCAGGTAATATAAAACGCATTCCTTGTACAGTCTGCTGTGAATTAAGGGGCCATATGTGTAAAACTGGTTTTGTCTTTTCTACTGCTGCTAAATAATCACTGCCTATTAATGAAAGTGTTCGTGTTTCAGCGGTCCCACCTCCTTTATAAGTCATCAAGTTAGTGCCGGTGTGGGGATCCCAAATACTGCACGTCCATAACGTGTTATTGGAATCACATGTCACTAGTACCTCTAATAAATTAGACATTATGAAAAAACTAAATTTCTACCATATAATTATTAATTAGGGTTTATTTAATAATAACAAATTGAAAGGCCATGTGGCCAGTCACAAATTCAAAACACTTGGTAATTGGTATATATTTGACGTTTTAAATGTCTACACCATAGAGCATAGAGAGCATTACTAGATCCATATAACTCTTAAACTCGTATAAGTAACACTGTAGGGCTGTATAGAGTATAATAATATGTTAGTTGCTGTAGGAATGAAGAATGCCTTTCAACTGGCACGCTCGGAACATTATAAACTAAAAACACAATAGAAGACCCTTGCAGGTTTTATTCAATTATTAATGCAATTGATTATGAATTATTCAAAAATGAAAGACATCTTTAACATCTTTATCATAACATATAATAATAGGCAAGTACTTCATATGGGAAATCTATTTAAGTGAATAGATATAACGTATATAATACATATCTATTTATTAATTTCAAACATGTCAATTACTTAGGTCGTTTTCCAATTATTTATTGACTATCTACGTTTGTTAAAATATATTCAAAATATATTTTGCGAAATAACCAATGTATTTAATAATATATTTTATCCTTCGTTTTAAAATTAACTAACACAATATTTTATCTATGCAACTTTCTATTGCATGATATTATAACAAATAAGAGGAAAGCTAGAGCTGATACGTGATTGGTTAAAATTTATACGTGGTATATTTTGACAATTCTGATCAAACTTTGGGACTCTGTGATTTTTATCTTCGGTAAAATTCTTTTAGTAAAAAAGTGTGCATCAAAAATTTTCATCATGTTTAAAAAGTAAGTGGACATATATTCATAAAGTTATTTTATTAAGCCGTGTTTCGTATGATTTTTTATATTACTTTTAGGTTATACGGCTTTAGTGTTTGTCAAACGTTATATTGACGTAACATTTATTGACCAATCAGGACAGAGTTCCGGTATGGTAGGGAGTATAATTTGTGACGTTGTAATTGTGTAGTGAGGTACTAAACATTGTGAATATTTATCGAGTATAATTTTCTTACTAATATTTTAATAAGAAATTGTAACGTCGCCTATAGTTTATCTCCATCCAGCATAGTTTTTATTATTATATATATATATATATAAATATTTTTATATATTTCAATTTGCACATGTACCGTGTTGAGTTAGGTAATGTTTCAAAATTTCCATAATTACTCCCTAATATTAGTACATCACTAAGCAACGATAAAATTTAATGTCGTTCGCACGGAAACACGCGTTCTCGCTTCTCGTATTGGTGCGAGTGAGATAGATATATTTCGAAAATAACATGGAGAATGGTTTCTTTCGACGATCCGACAGTTCTGTGCAGCTGTTCTAAATTGATTGTTGTTTGACTAGTGCATCGCAACATTTTTAGACTTAGTATTTTATAATTCTGCATTTTAATGAGAACATTGACATAAATATACTTTATTAGAACCAAAACAATTGTGAACAAAAGAATAAAGTAACGTATGTGTTTTGTGTTTCTATTTCGTGACGTAACTGGATTTCTTGTTAACCGCGAGTAACTGTACTCAACCTGCAAACGAAGGTCGTATCTCTCGGATGGTTATTACTTTCGTATAGTTGCATAACGGTACATACACAAAATGTGGGAAGTTGACTCTGACACAGGGTCCCAAAGTGCGTCGTCGGATGGGCTTCGACGTCGGCAAGGATGGGACCCAGAGGCCGAGAGTTTGGCTTCTCAAATCGACGAACTCGACGAGGTGCTTGCGGAAGAAGAAGAAGGTTGTCCACTGCCTTCCACCCCAGAAGATCAACATTTACTCGACGCAGAAATGGCTGAAGTGTTGAAAGCTGGTGTGCTATCCGACGAAATAGACCTCGGTGCGCTGGCACACAATGCTGCGGAGCAAGCGGAGGAGTTTGTGCGTAAAGTATGGGAAGCGTCGTGGAACGTATGCCACTTCAGACACCTGCCGCGTTGGCTACAAGACAACGATTACTTACACAAAGGCCACAGACCGCCACTTCCGTCTTTCAGCGCCTGCTTTGCTTCTATATTTCGCATCCACACTGAAACTGGCAACATTTGGACCCATCTGCTCGGTTGTGTGGCTTTCATCGGTGTCGCTATTTACTTCTTAACTCGCCCGTCTATTGAAATTCAAATGCAAGAAAAAATGATCTTCGGAGTGTTCTTCGTTGGCGCTATCGTGTGTCTTGGCTTTTCATTCGCATACCATACATTGTACTGCCATTCTGAAATGGTGGGTAAACTATTTTCTAAGCTGGATTATTGTGGCATTGCTCTACTTATTATGGGGTCATTTGTTCCTTGGCTGTATTACAGTTTCTACTGCCATTATAGGCCGAAAATAATTTACTTATCTGTAGTGGTTGTGCTAGGAATATTATCAATAATAGTCTCACTTTGGGATAGATTCTCAGAGCCTCACCTCCGTCCATTGCGAGCCGGGGTGTTCATGGGTTTCGGTCTGTCTGGAGTAGTTCCCGCCATACATTATGGCATAACTGAAGGTTGGTTCAGTCAAGTCAGTATGACTTCTCTCTTCTGGTTAGTATTAATGGGTTTGCTATACATATTAGGAGCCATGTTCTATGCTCTGAGAGTGCCAGAACGCTGGTTCCCAGGTAAATGTGACATTTGGTTCCAGTCTCATCAAATATTCCATGTTTTAGTTATAGTGGCAGCATTTGTTCATTACCACGGAATCAGTGAGCTAGCATCCTATCGTGTTACGGTTGGGGAATGCTCCATGCCCCCCTCCTCCATTGCATTCTAGCCTCACCCCAACCAAATGTGATAGTAGACCATAGATAAATTTAAGTAGGATACAACATTTAATAGTTTCATTGTATATTTTTTTAAACAAGTAAATCTAACACAATTTTCTAAGTTTTTTACAAAACCAGCATATTGGTTTATTGCAGTGAGGCTGTTAATGATATTTGCAACTAAACAAATCCAAATTTGTTAGTAAATGGGAGTATGGAGACTAGGATTATTTTAATTTAAACTATTACCTTTATTTATTTTAAGTTTCTTAGATAATATAATTAGATAATTTTTCTAATGTCTCAGTCAGTTACTCAAATTACTCTGAATACACAAAAACCCCAAAACCACTTAACTTACCCAAGTTATAACACAATATAAGCCTCTGCTATATTATAAAAACTTATTCTATACATTGTACTTAATTGACATAAGTTGTTTTATACTACACACATGGATCACACTTACTTTTCTCAACTTTCAAAATCTAATTGTTTTCAATTCCATTTCTAGAAAGGATTGTTTCTTTTTAAATAATATGACTTATTATTTACACTTTATATAATCTTACACTATTAATTGATAGTTTTAATATTTTACTTGTTTGAATCTCATAAATCAATATTTTCTTTATATTTGTTACACATTAGTTCTTTTCTATATAATAAATAGCTATATTTCAAAACAATTGTTTTAGATTCAAACAATAATACATTCCAATTGTGAAATAAACAACATAACAGACCTCTATGATTTATTTGTTAAATTATATTGATGTAAAGTAACAACTTGTATGGTATGAAACCAACTATTGTAATTTGGTATGTATAAATGGAAAATAATATTTGTAAATAAATATCTGAGCTCTGAACTCGTAAATACACTATTTTAAGAGATTGGCAAATGTAATATTAGTATTAGATAATAATGAAAAATATTTCAAGTGAACCTGGGCTTTTCTAATCTTGCACTTCTTTTTTATGTATGATGTGGCTGCCGTTTTGATTTCCAATTTTTTTAACATGCAATACATTCAAGTCTATATCAATAATATGGAAAATGTTAAAAAAAGAACAGAAAATTTTATTGAAACTGAGTCTTATGTGACTTCAAAAGAAAGACAATATTTTTTCGTAGACATATTTTAAATAAAATTTAATTGGTGTTTATTACAAAATAAGAATTTCTTATGTTTTAATGTAGTGCACTTTTAAGCTCCATTTGTATTACATTACTTTTAAATTTCTTTGCTTTCTTTTTGATTGTTTTGTTAAATTCTTTGTTTGTTTGATGGGAATATGATTATTGCAATAAATAATAAATTATAGACAAAGTTTTATTTAACCAATCCCCATAGCACCTAAATTGCTTTAAATGGAAATATTTTAATACAAAATTGACACATTCATTGTAATTAAATAAAATCATTTTATTTATTATTTATATCTCTATATTTTAAATTACAGTACAGACCATTTATGTTTATGAGCATATAATACAAATATTCTTTTATACGCATTTGAGTTGGTTTCGTAAAAAATGCGTAATTAGTTAAAGGCTTAGCAAGCTCTCTTTTTGTTAATTTTCTTTATTAAAAGGAAATAAAGTAAAACTATATATAACTCATGATAATGTGAGTAAATATATATATTTATTTATTAATATATACTTTTCTTAACCGCACATAGCAGAGTGGACGTAGGGAACCTGGGAACCCATTAAAATACTTCCATTTCCCAATTTTCACTAAACATTGATGCATTACGAGGAGTGGCGGAACTCAACGCCGCGCTTTGCCTCGCTACCAAAACGAGGAAATGAAAATATTAAATATTTCTTTTAATCGAATGGGAATTGAACCCACAACCTGTTGTACTCGTGTACAGTCACACACTTGTGCCCCTGCACCACGACTAATTACATAATATATAATTATTCGTCTCAGAATTCTCGGATCTTATGTTACGTAAAATAGATATACTGAATGCAGCGTCTTTCCACAGATTTTTATTTTACGTATCAACACAAAATTAATAAACTTGTAGCTAGATTCATATTACAATAGAAAAAATGCAGATTTAATAAAAAATCAAAACAAAAATAATAAATATTGAAATTAAAGCACAAGTAATTTTCGGACTATCAAACATGCTTTAATAAAGCACAATTGAATAATTTTAATAAATATTTGTAATCTAATTTCATTCTAATTAAAACATGAAAGAAAAAGTGAACACAAAGGCGGCGTTAAGATGTCACTGGCCGCAAAATTAAGCTTAAGAAATAACGGGTTAGGTCTAGTAAAAGTTTATCGTGAATAGTCAAACCCAGTAAGGCCATAAAAAGATTTTTATTTGCTCTCTCGGCAATTCAATGGAGTTTTTTTTAATTTTTATTTTATAAAACAGAATTGTTTGCATTTAATGTCGTCGTCGTATCGATTTTCTTGAATTATGAGGTGACATCCACTTAATTTTTCTGTATTTTATAGTTTATACATAGAGAATTGAATGAAAAGCGTTATATTTCACTGACTTTTATGTTTCTTGCAATGTATAATACGACAATTTAGCTGAATCTACACGTTGATAATTGTAGATTTTAATATTTTGAAAACGTTTTTACGTATTTTTTTATAATAATAGTTGAAATTTCAGTACAAATATATACCTACAGTTTACTTAGTTAATGCATTTTTATCTGGGTTGCCTTTTTTGTAATGACTAATTTATGCTGAAAACGAAAAATTTTAACGAACAAATAATTCTAATTAGCAAAGTGACTGTTTACACAAGGCGATTCTCGATGGTAATGGATTCTATCGATCGTTTGACCTTGCCACCTAGGAAGGTGAATTAAAGGTGAACTAAGTATGGCTTGCAAATTATTATATAACGTAAATATTTACATAATCTTTTAAAAATATATAACATTTCATAATATTTGAACGCGATCAAAATGTCCATTAAAATTTTGAGAAAAATAATTTACACATGTCCCAATGCAGGGTATGATTGTATTTAGGGACATATTTTTATTCTTGTTATAGAAAAGTAGCGTAAAATTAAATGGCATTTTGGGAATCCTTAAACACACATAGGATGACATGTAAAAAAGAAAATATTTAGTTTATTTTTCAATACTATTATAAATTGTACGTTAAAATTTTAATATTTTTACTTGAAATTTTGTTACACTGAAAGAAGACTTTATAAGGTAATTTTCAAAAAACCAATAAGATACTAAACGTTATATAAATGTATTGTAACGTATATATTCGAGTAGAACGATGTCTGCGCTAGCGTTAAAGTGCATCACAGGTGTAACTGGATGCTTAGCTTTCACGAGAACTTGTTTCTTATAAGTACTCAGTAAGCTCAAAATATAAATTATTACACTTTCATAACATAATACAATGTTATACAACATTCATTTTCCCACACGTAATGGTTGTAGGTTCGATTTCGGTTTAGAGAAATGTTGTAATTAACGATATTTTATAGGTCCTATGCCATTGATAACTTTAGGGTTTTTTTTTAAGATTTTGCTTAATATTGCTTATTTAATGTAATATACCTACGTTTTTTTGGCATCCGTAATTTTCAAATTAAAGTATCAATGCCATTTATCAGAAAAATATTTATTTACACTTTTAAAGTGTTCTATTTATCGTACGGGATAAGACGTGTTCAAAGTGAATATCTACATGAAATGTTGATAAACTATGAGGAAATCTGAAGATAATAGTTATCGGTGTGACCTCATTCTGTTTTTAGAATGACCAAATATACCTACATAATATCTTCAACAAGTCACCTTCGCTTTAATTTACTATGGAAATACTTCGAAACGTTAATTCTTAAGTAAAACTGCCTTTCTTTTTATTTAGATACAAATGCGATCGGTTGAGCAATTTAACGTCCCACTTTTATGTATCAACTGGGAAGTACTTCTAGTACTTTTAGTAGACGAGGTTCGAACACACATCGATCACGTTCAGTCAGGCATGTCGGTGTCCTGTGGGAGGGCGTACGGGTAGGATGATTTTTATTGTTTTATTCATGGAATGAATTTTCCATGGGAGGCTGGACTCCAGTTGTTCACATGGTCTAACGATAATGTGGCATAAATTTTACATTTTATAGTATGTGTATACAGCTGTTGGGTTGGGTATTTATATAATTAATATAAATTATTTGACTTTGAATAAAGAAATATAAATAGATATGTGGTACCGATATTCCCATTCGCTTATTATGTTAGTTAAAAGATGTATGTGCTTATGTACCTATAATATTTTAGGTACCTGCTGTTATGGGATTCAGCTAATTGTAAATTCTGATAACAGCGCGCTTGACAAAATAACTTTGTGATTGTAGTGTTTATTTGAAAATGTTTTGTATATTTTGAAGTAATATATAAGAAAATCTTAATATCTGTCTTTCAAACTCTTGTAAAAAAATTATAATTTTAACCAGTAATTTAGAGAACGAAAATAAANNTTATGGCAACACCAAGTGAAAAATGTATTGCAATGCTTTGTTTTGTTAGAAAGTTACGAAGAAATATGCGACTTTTTTATATTCCGCGCTGTCGGCATATAGATAACATATATGTATGTCTTTTTATCGTCTTACCTACTACTAAATTAGTGGCAGTACTAATGTTGTACTTCATATGCAAATGTGATCCAAAAAACGAGAATTTGTATTATTGCGCTTAAAATTATAAGTCCTTGAAGTTTTATCTGACATATTTAATATTCAGTTCATATGTTTGTTCAAAGTAGATAATAACCTTGTTTCAGTCTAGACAGTGAATTAGGAGAACGACTATGTATATAATCCAGTTCGTATTGCTACATTAATTACTTTATACTTACTATGTATCTTTTATATACTTAATGGGCAGAAAAAAAAAGAAATAATAACAGAAAAAAACATAACTCTATTAGTTTTTGTCTGAAATAGGCACAACAGCGAAACTTTGTGTTGAATAAGAGAATTTAATACTTATCGCATTTATCTAACCTAAACATAACATTAAAAAATATCTTTGAATATTTATGTATTAGTTATGTTTTTAGTTATTTACTTTACTTACAAGAGGTAAGTTTCTCTTTTTCATTAAAGTAAATTATAAATATAGAAAAACCATTCAAGTGTCCAATATTTGGATATTCATATTATAAAATTATAATTTTTTAATCATTGTAATTAATCATAATTTATTTATATCGCGTTAGAAATAAGCGTTTTAAAAATAAACATCCAATAATTTGGATAGACGCCATAAATTTCCGAAGTGTTTTTGATACATTACTTGTTTACTCTACGTTATATTATGTAAAATGTAAATATAAATAAGCTAATAAATTATAATTGTTTTTGTTGTTGCATACACTCGAAGTGTTGCGAGGTACCTGTGCCATAATAAATTGCGTAGCGACGTTTGTTTAGTATTTGCTTAGTTGTTGAACGATTATCTATTTTTATTTATACTTTTATACTAATA
>FAPP01047794.1:0-15598 GCA_001485965.1 Heliconius ismenius | reverse complement strand
AGCGAGGAAATGGAAATATAAACCTAACTAAATATTTCTCTTCCCCGAGTGGGGGTCGCGTTACAGTCACACCCTTGTGCCGTTGCGCCAGGACAGCCTCAAATTATAAATTATATAAACAAATAATAATTCTTAAAAAATAACAAAATTTACAAATCAATCATATACACCAGACGATTAATGCACTACACAGCAAGATTATAATAATATGTAATATAAATTTTTAGACTTATTATAATATGTTAATATAAAAATAATGATGGCTTACTTTCTCTATAACCATGGCTGATGCAAACCTGTAGTGTAAATATTGAATACTGAGAGCATCTTGAGATCATTGATAGAGCTACTTAAGTTTACACAGCTAGGGACTACTCACGTTTTTTTCTAGTAAGCCTATACAGTAGTACATATGCATTATATTATGATATTGACATTAGAAAATATCAACTAAGTACCGCAAACTTACAACTAAATAAATCTAAAGCTTAAATCAAATTATATTTTTAAAAAAAGGAGTATTTCATATAAACTCATAAAATGATATGACAGCACCTTAAAAGCAAATACAAAATGCCAGCGTTCTACGCCAAATTTAAACCACCACCAAATTTAAATAAGTATATTTTAAAACGAAATGTACATAATATACAAATGCTGAGTAAATATTGCAGATTATTATTTTTATTCTCTGGTGATAGATAATAAATACACTGACATGGACATTTATTACTATTCATGTAAATTCGAGACTACAGGATATATTGAGTGTCCATTACACTTAATACAAATTGTTAACAGTATTCCACTAGATAACACGAACAGAAGTAAAAAAAACACTATGTACAAAAAAAAAACTCCCATAAACCAAAGATACCACCACCTATACCACCTAAAAAATATGTCACAACGATTATATTTTTTTAAACTAGAAATTATGTTGAATAAAAAGCAATTTAAGTACCCATATCATATCAGTAAATAGTTGAAATACATATAAATTAAGCACGTTTTACGCAAGAGTGCCCAGTGGGGACAAAGTTAGCACCGAAGTGAGTGATATTTGTTCATTTTACAAAATGACAATATAGAATGCCAACTATATTTAATTGGCCAAAGGCGTGCAACGTTAAATTACAATTTTTTGTCCAAACATTAAAAAATCCGGTCCTTTAATACAGTTACTTAATCAATTGGAAAATATAAAGGATGTTAAAGATAGACCTAATTTATGTTCCATATCAGTCCTTATATCAGTTTTAAGTTGAAAAGTATAGGTTACTTACCAATATCAATACTATATATTATAAAATTGTTATAAAATAATACTGAAAGTTAGGAAGATTTAGGATTTCATTAGTTAGTAAAACTAAGTAAAGTGATAAAATAACATGTTTCAATCAATGTTATTGGAAGTAGCCGTTAAAAAAAAAAGAAGAAGAAAGAAAGAAGTAGTCATTTAAAAAAAAAACTTATATAGAAGAAAAAGAAGAAGAAAGATCTTTCTTAGCTTTTTTTTATATAAAAAAAGCTTATATAGAAGAAAACGTATTTAAACAAGTAATAAGAAAATATATAGACTATAAACAATATAAATACTATAAGACCTTTATAAGACTACAAAAGCGTGAGGAACAAGCGGTGGTCAAGCGCGTGCTGTCTAAATTCTAAGCTACTGAATTACCTGTAGTATTAAAATAGACAAATTTACTGTCCCTTATATTTATCTATGTTGGCTGTTTTATCTGCGAACATCGGTTCGTCCTTCAGAAATGTTCCAGAACGTTCCATCACCGGGATGTGTTCTTGATCATCCCTCCTGTGAACATTGCTGGAAGTACTTAAGCTCTTCGCCTGTTTCTGTTTGCACAGCTTAACTGCGACCGGTGGTTCTTTCGCCACTTTCGGTACAATCTTGGCTGAGCTAGATTTTGTGGCGCTCATTAGTGAACCTGAGATTTTTCGTTCGTAAATCCTTGTCTTGCTTCTGGCTAATTGTGTGTTTATTTGTACATTGGAGCTGGCATTTGATTTGCTGTTGCCGTTACACGATACAGAGTAATGGTTCAAAGACACGGGTATCTTTGTCTTCACATTACCGCGCAATATTGAAGACGGCAACGCGACCTGGCACTTTGTAATCACCGCTGTAAATAAAATATTCTATCAATATTTTATTCCCAAATATTAGTGTTGTGAAATTTAATGTTTTTATCGAAATTAAATTAAGATGGCAACATTAAATAAGTTTTTTAAATATTTTCCGTTTAAAACTTATGTTTGTTGATCATTCAAATCATCCTATGAAACATCTATACAGTATATTACGTCTATAATTAATCCACCAAGAATGCGGTTTGAAATTACAAATATAATTAATGTGTTTCGTAAAAAAAAGATATGAAGTATTATTATTGATATTGAAATATTAAAAGTCGTCGTGACGCAGCGGCACAAAGGTGTGACTGTAACGTAACGGTTGTGGGTTCGATTTCCACTCGAGGAAATAAAATATTTATTTACATTTATATTTTCATTTCTTCGCTCTGGTGTCGAGGCAAAGAGCGGCGTTGAGTTCCGCAACTCAACACGCAATGCCTCAGAATTCGGCGGAAAGTGGGGAACGGAGTGTCTTAACACTTGGTTCCCTATGCCTACCTTCTATGTGCGGGATTTATTATATTATTTATTATTGAAATAAAAAAAAATTACAACTTACATTCAACTGAACCCTTCGCAGTGTGCCTTGTTTTAGTGTAAGTAGCGTATTTATTGCTATTTTGCGATTCACTTAGGGAATCCGTCGAGGGTTCCGCCGTACGAGGCCTCGAAGACGTTGCAAGACTATCTTGGGACATCGTGTGTGATTTCTTTTCACACACCTGATTGCCCAGTCGACCCTTCCTCAAATTACGAGACTGTATCGGACTTGAGTTACGCGACGATTCGCTCGACGAAACCATTTTGTTGATAAACTTCTTGGTTGGCGATTTCTTTTCTTGTTGTTTGGGCTGACGTGGTTCTAAATATCTTGGTTTTGTGTTTTCAAAGGGGTGAGGGCGGGCTGCCGGTTTATTATTGACGGGGTGATCTTGGGATGTTAATGTTTTAGTTTGGTTAAACTTGGCTCGTTCCTCTTGCGCCTTGGTTGTCCTCACTTTGGGCATATTCAGCTTGTTATTGGAAATCTTCTTATCTGTCAGTTCAGTAGTACTCAGTACTTTGTCCCTCGCGATAACCACCGGCTTCGGTTTGTACGGAACAAAGGAGTTCCTAACTTTTTCCATATCTAGACTCCGCGTGGCGACAGAATTGATTGTTTTAGGTTTACTTTGGTACGTGCTTTTCGTTTTCCTGTCTTGCAGTGGGCAAGCGGTGAGGGGTATGGCCTGGGGGCCGTACATTATACAGCCCAGTTCCCTCAGCCTTCGTCTTAGGTCTGAGGGTAGATCTTTAAAGGCCTGTGTGCCGACCACGCGTGGGGCTGCTCGTACAAGAGCGCCTTCACACTGTAAACGCCAACTACCAGCGTAGATATACAATATACTAAAAGGATGCAGTATTATATTTATTTGATTGTTTATAAGATCGGGGGCCGTGTGATGCGCGGGCATAACTCTGACCAAGCTAGATAGGTAGGCATAGGCACGACACGTCTCGTCTGGTGGGGCCCATTCTATAGCGGCTGCGAGGCAGTCGTCGAGGGCCTGTTGTGCCGCTTGATTCGTGCTGTTGGGTACTCTTGCAATCATCTCTAGGACGGGGAGAAGGCGAGGTGCGGCGTAGTGCGCCGCCGCGTTTACTAATCTACGGCACATACGTGCTACACTTTCTGCCCATCTGCTGTTTTGTAATGATGCCACTGAAAATATAATTATCTATTAATAAACATAGATTTACATATTTATTATTTTCATAACGTTTTTGTGAACAATAGATTAACATGACCAGATACAATATAATGACTGGGAAAAATTCGTTATAAAATCCAAATAACCTTAAACAGAGCTAAAGTAACCATATTGATATATTTTTTAAAAATAATTACAATGTACAGTGTACTGTTTACTATTACCTGTTATACCACATCCGCAAACGGTGTCTACCAGATTATCAACAGAAAGATTGACAATGTGTTCCTGATAACATTTGTCGAGTAACTCTTTCGGCAGCGTGGCGAAGGTCTTAGTTGGCCACACTTCGGTAAAATACTTAGTGATCCATCTAAGACATTTGCGATACAAATCATCCAGCCCGTAAACAGACGATAGGGGGAAGCATTCAAGTACACCAGCTGTGCATACTGGACATGGCTGAAACAATTAAAAATCAACTATTAAATTACATATATTAAAAATATAACTGTCGTCGCGCAGTCATATACCCTACGTGAGTTTATACGCGATGCTTGTGGGTTCACAGCAGAATAATTCCATGTAAATTATTTTCCTATCCATATATAGACAAATCGGATCGAATTCTGCCACTTAAAACGCAATGTTGAGAATTGGGCTGAAAGTGGTAGCAGTGTCCTTTTCCTACCCTGCAATGCAGGCAAGTGCATGAAAGTTATTCTAAAATATGTAATTTGCAGTTATAAGATAGTCGATTGTATCACAAATCACAACTACAAATACAAAAATAAATAATAATATACAACAATATGACTTAAAATTTTTGTTTTATTTACCCGGTGGAAATAGTGGCAATATTTTGCCTTCAGAGTGAACATGATAGCTTCTTTCAGGCCCTCAAGTCCCAACATGTCGGCAATCGTCGATAACTCCAGAATGCTTACTGAATCAGGAATAGTCGACAGACCAGAGTATATGTGACACAGGGCGAAATGCACTACGTTGAAGGAGAAACTAAAATAACAATTTGATTCACACTTAATTTTACTTATTTTTTATGTATTTCTCTTTTATTTTCCTGTAACATCATTGAAAGCATGTAATATTTAGAAAATTAGGCGAAAAGTGAAATAGTGTTTTATAACCAAGTTCCTTCTATCTACCTTTCAATGCAATAAAAATAAAATCAATTTATGTTACAATACCCATAGCTAAAACTGTAAGTATGTGTTTAATAAATCGTTTATAGAAAGAACATAAGAGAAGGATTTATATCATTAATTAAATAAATGTGTGTCAATAAGCCTTTATTTTTTTCAATTTCATAAGAAATAATACTTACGGCGGTAAAACGATAACGTTACCAGCGCTTTCGACCCATCCACCGCTCAATATACCAGCAAAGTATTGACATCTGAGAACAAACAAAGGTGTCTTAATTTAATATATATATATATGTAGGAGAGTATGAACATGCAACATCGAGTTAGACTTAGGTGTTTTCAGAGGACAATTTTCTTCAGAAGAACATTCTCAGTTATCAATGTCAATTGTCAATTTTTAGGAAGGTGGGGTAAATGACGTCATCTGACTTCACCGCGTTCCGAGTATAGACGAAGACCTAACGAGCCTGGACCACCATGTAATGTGTCGAAATTAAACGGGTCAACAGCGTGAAACTTAAGAATTAAAATTACCTTGAGGACAATATACATTTATGTGCCTTTATGCGTTTACCGGAAACCTCCACTATTACATCTGGCGCTATTTCTTCTAGAAACATTCGAAGCAAGTCTTGGCCCAGCCGAGACTGACAATTGCCTATCAAGCTCGATGTTTGGCTCGTTTCTTCGGTGGTGCTGTTTTCTAGAAAAATAATATTTTATTAAAACAAAAGTAAGCTAAAAATCCTAATATTTTTTTATAAAATCTTACCTATAACGGAACGACACATGCTACTCTGAACGCTACTAATTTCAGACACATCTGAAACTTGGTCTTCTATCTCGCCCACACTGGCAGGAGCGCCCGGCCTCAGCGGAGACCGCGTCCTGCCCGACAGCGATATTGGCATGCTCTTGCTAAATTCATTCTTTAAATGAGGAAACAATCTATTCAAGCTCAACGCGTTCTCTGAATGAAATGAACTGATAACTTCGCTAGATCTCAAAGTTGACGCTATATTTTGTTTTGACCAATTGTTATCGGGAATAGATCTTGTCATTCTCGAGTCGAAACTTTCTCTTTCAAATATGTCTGACTTTTGAATGGGTTTGTCTAAGTCTGAGAGCTTCACGAACAAATCTGATTGTTCATTAGATGCTTCTTCGTGAATGACTGCAGATACGTTCGGTATAAAGCTTTTGTCTCCATTGCGCCGGTGGTTTTTTTCATTTTTCACGATCTCTAAATCACTTGATGTTTTCGATTTTTGAGGAATTGAATCTGGGATGGCTATTATTTCAGAAATGCTTATGTTTGGATCATTGCATAGCAATTCATATCTCTTGAACGTCTCTGAACTGGTCTTCTGGTCTTGTAGGCACGAGTTTGTTATGGAATTCTTATCGTTACATGAATTTTTACTCATCTTGGAACTTTTTGTCTTATAGTCATTGGGTTGTTTTTTAACATTAAGTGAGGATGATAATCTTAACGGCATTTCTTTCAATGTAGATTTTTCTCCTAAATCAATGTACATGGAGAAAATATTTTTCTTTTCATTTGCGTTTTCATTATTATTAGGTTTCTCCGGCGGTAGGGGATCAGGCAAAGTTGACAAGTCAATGTAAAACTTGTGACCAGATTTTTCACTACTATCAGAATCTACAGAACTTCGGCTTTTATTACAAATCTCGGTACTGCCATGCTTTGTTTCATTTTTTAATGTTTCACATTCTCTGTCACTAGGCTTTTTAGTATTGAAGCTATGCGGGATGGAAGTGGATACTCCTTTGTCTACTACTTTGGAGTTGCATAACATATCCACTACCCAGGCTGACCCCGACCCTAATTTCTCGGATTTAGGTAAACTGTTACACTCTTCATTCAAACAAACACCGGTCACTATCGGTATATTTTCCACTTTTCTACGCACTGACGGACTATTATTTTGTGTTCCTACTTTAGAAGTATCGATATCTTCGATTGAAGCTCCACCGGAGACTATAGGAGATGATTCATTGAATCTGCTTGGCCTGAAATTGGTAAGACTTTCTCTACTTATAACAATTGTGTCACTTTCACTTTCTTCAGATTCATACTGCTTCAGCGAAGATGCTTTTAATGACATTATTGAGTTATGTGGTGTCGTTCCCATATATACAGTACTAGTAGAAAGTGAAGCTGATTTTTCAGTTTGCAAATTAGGCAAACATTTTATATCAATGTTTTCTTTACTTTCATTTATGTCGTTTGTACTTAATGAATCTTCTGTTATGGGAGTCATTTCAAAAATAGTAGGAGATATATCTTTTTGTATGGAATCTGGTTCTTTATTATCTGGTTGTTCTAGCGAATCATCATTGTCGTTACTCTCGGACCAGTCACCCGGGCTGACATCGGCTCTGTTCACTGTAGAACATGGCACTGGCTTGCTAGGAACGGGTACTTTGTCCTTAACCTTATTGCCCTGATCAGATGGTTCCTGTATATTTACAGACAGCTGATCTTCGTCGGCTAGACTTGCTGCATCAATAAAACAAGGCGTGGCCTTTGCTGTAGACTTTTCATAACTTTGATAGTCTGACATGATAGGAGTTTTATCTTTATCTAATATGGCATCAAATTGATTGACGAACTGACGTTCGTTGTGGATAAATTTGTCACAAATTTCCTTATCGTTTATTCTAGGCGGAAACACTGACTCCCAAGATCCGGTTTCGGAAGAGACTGAAGAAGATTCTAATATTACAATTTCTTCGTTTTGTCGCTGTTTTTCTTCTTTGGAAGACTTTCCATAAACAATGTCGCCTGACCTTGATTGAGATTTAGAAGTCCCTTTATAGGCGGTGAAATCGGTATCTTGATAAGCGTTGCTTAAGGAGGATGTCCCAGTTCGACAAATAGGAATTTTAATCTTTTGACCTTGGTTTTGATCAGTTTCTGGGCTGGATGTGGATTCCTGTGAATGGTTCGTATCTTCTATTGTGAGATCGTGCAGAGTACTCTCAGTTAATGATAAATCTGCCAATGTGACATCTTTATGACTACTGATACTTTCCAATAAACCAGTGTTCTCCAAACCTGAATCGGAAGAAGTGAAAATATTTTCCATTTTAATGCTATTTTCGCCAGCATTTAATTGAGGCAAACAGCCAGAGGACCCTAACACTGGGGAGCAAGCGTATGCGGCGGATAAGTAATCTGAGGAAGAACTAGGATCGTCGGTTATTAAGCTATCAGGTGAGTACGCCGGATCTAATATTCTTTCGGTTAAACATTCATTTACAATGACTTTGTTGGAATCTAGATTCTTAGAAAATTCAAAAGGTTTGGTGCATATATTATACTTTACCCCTTTATCAATTTGTTTGCCATTCACTAAGGGCTCTTGTTCTAATGGTAATTTCTTATAAATATCACAATTATTGGAATGTTTAATTGGTTTGGATGAATGACTAGATATAAGAGATAAAGATGTGGGTTTATTTCGTTGCAAATTCTTACTTAAATCTCTATCTTGCGACTTTATGATAGTATGAAATGCATCTGATAAAGCATCTTGCTCATTGAGCTCTTGTTCTAATAAATTACCATCAATGTGGACTAGCGCATAATACTCCTTGGTTAATTCAGTACTTGGACTAAGACACGAAATTTCTTGAAATGGTTTCTCTTTATAAGGACTGGGACAATTTGGAGTTAAAAATACATCAATGTCTTCTATTTCATGTTTTATTTTTTTGTGTTCTGACAAATTGTTAGTGGTGTTTGTAAATATATTACTTTTAAGAAATATCAATATTTCTTTTTCTTGTGTTGTTATGTCGCATTCAGTGTATGCATCGCTGGAAAAAAAATGTTAAATGTTTTAAAAATTTTATTGACTGAAAATTTCAAATGCTGTATTAATGATTATCATTAATAATTTTGATTTAATTCATCAAACTGCACGCCCATATGCCAATAATCTTACCCTAGAGTATATTTATCATGCAAACTATTTAAATGATTAATTATGTTAGTGACACATACATACTTATTATACAGAATGAGTTTATCGTTTTACCTTACAAATGAATATATTTCATCAAATGTTTCCCTTCCAATGTTGACATGCAAAATAGCATCAAGCTTCCTATAAAATTTATTTGTACGTGCCTTTAGTATACAAGTATGTGTTAGTATTTTTAATTTTCCACACACAACTTCCAAATCCGAATATATAGATTCATCAAATATTCTGTAAGTAAAAAGATCTATTTTACTATTACTTTTGCCCATATGAAATTTACATATAATTAAGTGTAAATAGGCAGTGTCTGACTTAAATTATTCCCACTGATTATTGACTGTAAGATGATTAGTAACTTTTTAGTTAGAAGTGGCATGGCATTGTTTACTTCATCTATAGTTTATGGTTTAAAATACCTTGCTACATCCTCTTCAAGTTGTCGTTGGAGATAGAGTTCCAATTGGGAAGCTTCATCTGATGTTGCAGAGTCACTAGCCGACACCGGCTTAACCCTCGGGTCCGGCATTAAGCATTTCTTAAACCTAGTTACAAAATAATAAAAAATATTTTAGGTGTTAAAAAAAATTCATGGTGAAAACAATATTCCTATAGCTTCCTAGGGAGACAGGACAACCAAAATTTAAGACATTCAAAGAGAGTTGAATCAGAGCAGAGAATTTAATATCATTCTATAATATAAAGAACATACAAATATTAAGTTTACAATCAATTGCTGTGCCACATTATCCTGAAATTTCTACGGTATTATAGAGACATTTATTTTCTCAAAAGATTTACATATAAATCACTTACAGAGAAAATTACAAAACATTAAGTACAAAAATATATATCGAAATTACTATATAAATATATAAATTACTATATAATATAAAATTACAATAACCTAATAATATCACCTCACTGCAAACAAGTATGAATATTTTGTGATGCATGTGGGTAGTTTGAGAAATTAATAGTTAAAAAAAACAAAGCTAAAATTTCTAGCTTTGTTTTTTCTATTAAAGTTTATGTACATTATACTTTAAAATCATTAAAAAAATACCAAGACTATTTTCTTTTTACTATTTCTTTATAAAGTTGTGTAATTGGTGTGATTCTATAGATAAATCATAATCTCAAGATAGAATCTTACGAGAATCACTAATTATTTATATATTAAATCATCACAATACATTCAAATGCAAAACATGTTTCTATTGTCTACTGTTAATACATTTATGACATCATGCACTACCATCATTTGTATCATGGTGTTATAAAACATACTAATAAAATACCTTCAACTTTCCTATTTAATTTATATCACATATACTTAATTTAATATTGAATTATTTATTGTAAATATTAATATTTATTTTAACTAGCGGCCCGCCCGCGGCGTTGTCCGCTTGAACTACATCATTATTCATTTAATACACAGAATTGACTGACAATTATAATGACTTCTTATATGTTTTTTTTACATTTTTGTAATTTCTATAAGGAATATTGATTCTATTATACTAAAACTACATATAACTAACTATTTAAACACTAATATACAACGATTTTGCAGTAAAATTACGAGTTATCACGACCAAATCTCACTACACGCGTGTCAACCAGTACATAAGCCAACGAAAAAAAAATAAAAAGAAATATCTTATATTATGATAAGAACAAACAATAAAATTGCTCGTGACATACCAAAAGGATTCCAATTAGTACAGCAATTCTTGACATAAAAATGAATAGATTATTTTAAGTGCAACTGATGAATAAAAAAAAACACTACCACTTAAAAATTATTTGTTGTTGTATTAAATTAATTATTATTTATATTTTATTAGGTTTAATAATTAATTGTTATGTTAACGCGTAAAAATCTCCTCTATACAACTACCGATCGATTGTCACTAGCGCCATTGTCACAGCCGGTGTTTATGATTTATCTACATTCCAATTTCCACCATGAAGACATATGCTTAAAATAAATCAGATGAAAAGCGGTATAGTTTAAAGGTGATATTACTGAAAAATATTGAAGATTTATTATCTTACCTTTGAAAAATTTAAAACGAAAACATTTGTTAAGTCATTTACGACGATACCATATTTTTTCTCTTTCTCGTAACATTTGCGCCGGCGTACTTCATCATTAAGGAATTGAATGATGTAATGACTAAAATAAAAAAAAAACGTTAAAATAATATGATTTGTTAGTAATTTGTTTTCAAATAAAATAGGACACTTTTAAATTTGTATTATGATAGCTAAAAATAAATATGAATACAGTAACGAATTTGTGCAAAAATTAGTAAGATGTTATAAAATTGGTAAGACATAATTTAAAAATTAACTATAATATATAATTTTAAATATTTTTTTAAATTACGTTTATTGATAAAGAATGAAAGTGTATGATATATGTAATAATTATTGACTAAATTCCATTTAAGGTAAAAATTGAATAAAAATTAGATTATCTTATTTATTCGAGTTTTATTATGCCCTTTTATATTAGACGATGTTAGTTTTTCTAACATCGGGCATCCCTACTTCACAACCCCATAGATGGCGTGTTCTAACTTGTCAAACAGTTTTTATGTATTTATAATCTATATTTTTAGGATAGGCCTTCTGTCAGCGCAGTTTTATCTACTTCTATTACTGTCAGATCTTTCATCTGTTCCCAAAATGCACAATAATTTTTGGTGCCCTATATTTCGTTTTATTGTAATGCTCGATCTTGTATTTTGAACATAATGCAAAGTTTTATGTAATACAGAAAACGGAGTGTAAAGTAAATTTGAATTAGACGTGAAAAGTTTATTAGTTTATTATATAATTGTTTTAGTAAATAATCCCTATTATGATAGGAACGTTATAATTTATAATCTTAAAAAAAAAATATTGTTGTTATTTCTCTTGATTAAGTAATGCAAATATGGATCATTCAACTCAGAGTTGGGATCCTGGTACGTTTGTATACATTTTAGTTAATTTTATTAAATGTACGATAAAATACTTTAAATACAGATTGATGTATTAAGAAATATTTCGATAGTATTTATATGTTTTAATATATTTTAGCACTGATGCGATTGTTAACCTCCTTAAAAGAAGTGCAGTCAGGTGGAGAAGATGTTGCTTTTTTGAGTGAACTTCTCCAGTCTAAGCAGCTTCATGCCCTTGTTCAAGTACATAATAAAATTGTGGCAGCACAATGCAAAGATGATAAATTTTATCCATTGTTGTCTAATGCTATGCAAGTTACTTTGGAAGTGCTCCAACAATTTAGTGAGATTGTGACAAACTCTAGTGAATTTGAAGAATTATTGAAATTATTACAAAAACCTCATTTTCAGGTGAGTATAATAATGATACATGTAAAGGTGTACAAGTATGCTTCGGTGGTCATTTTCAACTCATAGTATTATCCATCACTAGCTATAATATTAACCATCTTTTGGGCAATGCAAAAAACTGGTCATCTTTTAAGGCAATCTATCTAGACTTGAATTACTTGGAATTATTGTTTGGCAAGAGAGAATGCTGTTTATTAAATTTTTAAAAACATTACCCGATGTCCTCACTACTTTCACTTTTTTGTATATTTCTAAAAAAGTATTCTTCTTTTCTAAGTGTGTAATAACTCTTCAAAAATGTTAGGAAAGTATAACATATTTATCATATTGTCTCCTACAACTACAGGCAATACTGTGCACTCACGACGCAGTAGCACAAAAGGACTATTACCCTCACTTACCTGATGTACCTTTGGATGCTGATGACGAAGAAGAAACTGTTAAAATTGTTCAACTTGTTAAAAGTGATGAACCACTGGTATGTGTTAATAAATACATCTACAAACAAAAAGTACAGTAAAAAATACATCTTCATTTAGAAATAGCAGCTATTATTAAATATATTTAAATATAAATAGGAATATATGTATTTCATTGTTATGTATTTAAGTAATATTAAATAACTTAGCTTATGTCTATGAATAATTTAATAGAATTAACATTTTTATTTATTTATATATACATGTTATTTAAATTGCTTATTTACTATAATGAAGGGTATGTTTTAGTAATATATTTTTTTTGAAAGGGTGGAGCTCAGAGTGCAGAGCCTATAGTGGTAAGTCTACATACTGAATACTAGTTGAAAAATGATGTGCTTATTTTTCTTTCTGTTTCTCTTTTATATTATATACCCTATTTTATAAAATTACACTTTTTTTTCTGTATTGTATTCTGTAAAAACAAATTATTTTTTAGTGTAATCTAAGTATCTACTCTGTACTGTACTTCGACTAAAAATGTGATGGTTGTGTATCCTATTTCCACTTGGGGGAATGAGCAGAGCATAGGAAATGGAATGTCTTAACACAAGGTTCCCTCTGCCTACCCCATCATATACAGGTTATAGAGTGAAGCTGAAATAAAAACTAATTTAATTTCATACCTAAATAATGTATATAAAATGTATAAAAAAATGATGGTTAGAATACAATGCAGTTATCCTTTTATTATTTATCCAAATTATAAACTCTATTTATTAGCTGCTATCTCTAGATGTTTTTGTAATATGTATTGCAATATTTTACCCCCTTCATTTCTTTTCATAAATTTGACTTTTTTTTAAATAATATTTTTTTAATACTTTATTTTATTGCAATGCAAAATTCTATGTTTTAATATTATTTTGTTAATGTACTGTATTTTAGTAAGTATTTTTTTTAATTCTATTTTTTTATTATTATTTTTCAGCTTATTGCTTATAAGTTGACATTTAAACTTTTTGGCAAATATCTGTAAATATTACATTCAAATGTAAACGTAAGTTACAGAGGTCGTCGTAACGCACAACCGTCCGACTATAAGCGCGACGATTGTGGGTTTAATTTCCACTCAGTGAAGCAAGTTATTTCCATTTCCTCACTTTGGTAATAAGAAAAATTCTAGTCTTGATTTTCGCTCAACACGCGAAAAATTTGAGCAGAGAATGGGGTGCAGTATCTTAACATTGGGTTCCCTCTGTTAATGTTGTTATAAACATAGTTATTTACGTCCGCCACTCAACACTTTTTTTCACAACTATTTTTTTCAATGAGTAATTTAGCTTGAGTTGGTTTTAGGGTGCCACTATAAAAACAGACGAGGAGACGGGGAAGATTGTCATTGCCAGAGTAATGCACGGTGGTGCAGCTGACAGATCCGGTCTCATTCACGCCGGTGACGAAGTTATAGAGGTCAATGGAATTAGTGTGGAAAATAAATCTCCTGCTGATGTTTTATCTATTTTGGTAAGTTTTTTTACATCGTGAAGTTAAAAACATATATCTAAATATATTTATATTGTAACTAATAAGGTAGAGGGAGACCTCGGTTGACCTTCGAAAACACAGTATCAAAGATACTAGAGGAAGGTCACGTAAAAAGCATGAGGAAGGCATGTAGGAAGAGGTTGATGACAGTGGACGAGGCGAAAGAGGTATGTGGAGTCCATTCTCTCTGACTACCCCTCTAGGGATAAAGCGTGAAGTTAGGTTAGGTAACTAACAAAATAATACTAATTTATAGTATTGTAAGGCATTGGGTAAGGCACGTTTCAAATGCGGTACGATAGCGTTCAAAATATAATTAATTTAATTATTGTATTTATTAAATTCATATTCATCATTAGTAACTAAGCCGATGTGGAGAATCAATAATTTATTATCTGTACATGTGAAACTCGATACTACATTATTATAATGTGTTTCTATTAGTATTTAATGCAATCGCAACTCTACCGGCTTACTGTCCACTAAACCATGAATTACTAACGTTAGGGTATTAAACTACATGGGCGTAGGAATAGTCCGGGTGGTCCGTGCCCATCCTAGAAAAGTATGGTGGTGGTGGTAGAAGAGTGAAGTGGGTCTCAAAAATTTTACTGTCAAAACATATGGCCTGAAAATAAAAAAAAACTAAAGCTAACAGGGGCTAAAAAACCTGGACAAACTATCCAAGACATGATGTTTAATACAGTGCAGGATTTACAAAAGTTAAACCTGTCGCTTGTCGACCTTGTCGTTAAACCTGTAAAAATCGCTTCTTAGTTAAAATTTGTTATTAATTATTCAATTAAATTGTAATTAATATAATTCAACGTTGATATTGCTATAAAGCCTTGGCTTACATTAAAGTTTCACATATAAATGTATTCTTCGTCGTGCTTTAAAATATTTATCACGTCAGTATTATATGCTGGCTGCCGTATCGTACACAGTTAGTACTTTAGAGGACTCGGTCCTGTCTAAATAATTGAAAAGGAAAGAACACAATGAATTACGTCGTCGGCAGGTGCCTATGTTATCTTTATTAGTTGATTAATCATCAAAATTGTTTTGTAAATTGTAAAATCATTCGATTATTTTGTTTTTTCATATTTCATATCCATATTAGGTATGTGTTTGGCAATTAATTCTCCACATTCCGCCCAATTTGAAAGATGGAAATCTAGATGAAATTTGAAAGATGGAAATGTTGAATGGAATTATCTATACTAATATAAT
>FAPP01047611.1:1327-15021 GCA_001485965.1 Heliconius ismenius | reverse complement strand
AAATAACCAGTTTAACATATTTTAATATTATATAAAGACCCTTGTAAACTATTTTTTCATCTAACAAATGTAGATATGAAAGGGTTATAAATTATAATTAAAAATCATAAGACTATTATAATTTTTTTTTAATTATAAAATTAATTTTAGAATATATTTATTACCTATATTCGATCTACAAACATCAAGAAAACCGTAAACAGTTCGATACATTCAAGAAAACATTCATGCAAAAAATAACAACTACAAGAAATAAAATTTTCACACAATGCTACAAACATGCGAATAAATAATACAACATAATATAACACGGGCTCCCGTTAGTAGGTAACGCCAATTGTAATATTTTGACCGCTAACAACCGTGCTTACTTCATTATGTAGGGATTAAAATTTTTACCCTGGCAGCATTGTTAAACGTTAAATCTGGTACGAAATATGCCCACTGAATAACATATGGCTACAAAGAATAACACCATTCAAACTTGAGTCCTGATTGACGCGAGATCCTAGTAACGTGAATATTAGTTAGTTTCCATTTATATTATGTTTTTTTTTTGTGCGTTACTTTTATTGCTCTATTGTTAAGCTTCTGTCAGCCGCAGCGATACAAGAAACTTCTAATTGAGTAACACAATGAACGACTTTTTAACACTTAATGCTAAATTTTTTACTCGATGAAATATAATTGATTGTTGAATAAAAAACTCACATTTATATTAAGAAAACCATATTGCTGTCAGCATTATGTTTGAAATAGGCATAGTAAATGCAATGAACTGGTATTATTGCCACGATAAATATGACGAAATGCCTCCATAATTGGGCGAAAAATGGGGAACGGAAGTGTCTTACTGGGAACGAAGTGTCTTAACGCTAGGGTCTCAGGTTCCCTCTGCCTATCTTGCCATGTCTGAAACAAAGTAGCTGACACTGCTGTAAAGAGCCACCATGTAAATTATTTCGCTGGGTTACTTAAATTATCGGGCCCAGGCCGCCATAAAATATCTACCAACACTGGAAATTTTATAAGAGAAGAATACGTTGCCGTATTTTATTAAAGCACAGTCTGTTTGTATTCGGGCATAAAAGTATTATATTAATCTTTAACGGTGTGCGTCTTCGGTATACATACATATTTATGTGGTCGTTCGATAAGCGCGCCAGTTGGCCACGATGAGTCTTAGCAAATTTTATCTCTAAAGCAAATAGTAGTACTATGCAAACAAATATTATTCACTTCTTCGCTCTGGTGTAGAGCCGGAGCACGGCGTTGAGTTCCATCTCTGAACACGCAAAGCCTCCAGAATTCTGCGGAAAGTGGGGGGCGAAGAATCTTAACACTAGACTCCCTGCGGGTTACAGCGTAAAGTGATATATATATATATATATAAATAATAATGCAATATAAATCAGAACAATAATGTGGTTGTAATCTTTTATAGTTCTACAAATGCAATTCAACGTCATTATTAATTTCAGCCCCGCACAAGATAAGATATTGGAAGAATTTAATCAACAACAATAGCAGCTCGTATAGCAATATATCAGGACACTCATTGACAGAACAAATTAGAAGGGTATCGAGTGCGAACATAACAAAGGCTGCAATTGAAATTTCTAAGATGCCTGTAACATTTTTCTTGGCGGTATCACGTACCGCCCGACGGGGGATGCCTCGGAACTTTGTACGAAATTCTACACAATAACGTTCTTCCGTTTATAATTGTACCGCGAATGCTGTATAAGTTGGTACGTGACGCACAATCGGAATGCCCGATAACAGTGGATAACAAATTATACAAAATTGTGCAAGGAATTCCTATTTCATTGTGGCGTCATGTTTATCACCGTACAAATTCCTGTTTTGAATTTATAAGAACATCATCATGAAATATGTAAATAAATATTTGTTTATTCTACATCTATTTAGAGTGTGATTTAGTCAATAAAAAAGAAAGTTATTTATCAAACTATTTCCTGTATTTTAATTACCTTTTTAGAAAGATTTCGTCAAAACTGAGACGCCAAGTAGCAAATAAAATTTTAAGTATCATAATAAATTTTTAATTTCAATAAAAAATCTAAAATGACATAGAAAAAAAACATGTAAATATAATATATTTAGACATTGCTATTAAATCGGGGCACGTACACGATCATAAGTCACTTCCACAATGAAAACATTGTTCATATTATAATAAAGAGTGAAACAAAAAAATCCAATCGTATGCCGATTACTATTAGATGTGTTTAGCGAGCGAGCCGTTCAATCAATCATACGTCATTAGTCAGCGCCTACGATCGCCATTCAACGTAGACAATGCGAATAGTACCGACGACTCGTCAAAGAAAATTGCCAGAGTCAGTTACGTGCTTTAATATTGACAGGTTACAGTTATTATTTCTTAATTTTTATATAGAGATAGACGCATCTATGGATATAATTGTAATGTTTATTGACTTGTGCTTTACGTAAACTTGATACTTTAATATTTAAACCAAAGTTACTACCAATGTATTGGGTGTAAAATATTAAAACTATTTGTTACAACTATTCTTACAGAAAATTGCACAAAAATACAAATATAAATACTAAGAAATAATCAGCAAGGTCCATAACTTCTGACATTGAATAGTGTTCAATTAGCAGATGGCATACTCATATATCGTGAGGTACCTACGCGGAGCAGATGCGGCCGATTGTTGGCGAATAACAAAGTGAGCCGGGCACCGCGACAGTTTCTAATTGTGCCGCGACAGTGCGTAATCTAACCGGTCCTATTGGTTGGCACGTTGCAACCCTGGCTATTAATATCATCGAGCATGGAGTTAAAATGTTTATATTTTCCTCATTTATGTATATTAAAAATTTACAGCAAAAAATACTTAAGTACTAATTTTTTAAATATTTAAAAAATACGTAATTTAAAGTTGAAAATCAGATCAATTAATTATAGCGATAATTGTATAACCTTTAAAGACCTTCCTTGTATTGTTCTTCATTTAAAATTGTAAACGTAAATTTTGTTAATCTCATAAACCTTTTAATCTTAATTATGTGTAAAGATATTTCCGAATGTAATAAAAATGATATCACCACTCTATTCATCCCTTGCTCCACTGACACCCCGTAGGTTGCCAGGTGTCGGGGCACTCGAATAAGCTCGAGTTGACTCTCGCGCGCCAAATTGCCCGTGTTGCGATCTGATGCACTACTATGGGTTCTTTAGTCGCTTGGAAAATCATTTCAACTTAACGCTTTATGCTCAACTACTTTTTATATAAAGAAAACAGTTTTGGGGAATGTGTAGAATAGAACAGCACCTTACCTTATGTGATGAAACTATCGTTGGCTTAAAGTGTAAACCTGCTAAAAGCCTATTAAGCAAATTATCAGGAGACACAAAAAAGGTCTTTAAAAAACTTTGATTATAATTGATATCTAAAAGGTTTTTACAATTTCGAAAATTCATTTAAATTCTCTACTGAGTACTTGCGAACAGATTTAGCAGGTTTACATCATCATTGCGATATTGAAATGTTCATTACCTGCAACAAAAAAAAAATGAAATCTTAATATTACTCGATGGGCATTTTTTATGTTAGTCATTTCATAAACATGGTCTCTTTGGCAGGATGTTAATTAGAAATTTACGTGGGAATTTATTAATAGGTCGGCCGTGTATCCGATTAGATAACAAACTAGTTAATTACTCGCGTTGGATAAAGGTTCGTACGTGAATCGAGTACTATTCGGCGTTGGTGCCTTTGTTTTAGGGTCGAAATCGTAGTTTAAGTTTGTCCAGGATCCCCGCAATGTAGGCATGATGAGGCAGTAGCAAACAATACAAGGCTTCTCTCGGGGGCGGGTTTGACGCGCAGTTGAGGAATGATCAGCCGCCTGGAAATGACGACTTAATGGATTATACATGTCGGCCGACATCGAGATAAGTGTCACCCGCGTATCGGCCCTGTCGCCGGAGATTAGGAACCAAAATTACAAAAATTAATAACATAATGAAAATCTACTACGGAATCGTTTTACGCTTGATGAACTCACGCGATAGTACAAAATTAGAAATGACTCATTACTTATCTGTTATTGCATATTTTATCTATGTGACGTAGTTTTATTGAAAATATATTAGACACTAATTGTCACACTGTGACTCATTGTACGAATCATATTTTTATTGTATTTAATATTAAAAAGAATATTAATTAATTCGGCGACATAATTAGGATTATCAAATACCTGTCAAAACATGACCTTCAATTTCGTAAAATAAATTTAACTTAGAGTTTTACTTATACTTTTGTATTTTTTACAATACTAAGTTGATATTCATATAAAAGTTCAAAAAATTGCTTTAATAAAAGTACAAATCTACAACAAAGTAGTAAAAGTAATATAAAGGTAAGTAGGTGTGAACATAATTTTCCGCATCGTACGAAACAATAAGTCTTTGTTGAAGCGCTGAGAATTCGTGTATGAATCAAGAAGGCAAGTGACCCACATCACACGGGCCCACGCGCTGTCCTACCTTACGGACAGTTGCGTGACGACTTGGAGCATCGTAAATTGAATAAAGACACTCTATAACGAGCTATGGATAACAGCCATCTAACATACGTTAAACAGCCTACAATAACCCACGATTTACCGGCAATCTATTCTTTTATAAAATACAAGCAACGCCTATCCACTTACGACAAAAAGTCAAAAGATCACCCGCTGGTCTTTTGTGGTGTCACAACTTGGTCGAAAAAACGATTCACGGCTCCCCGTGATATATGGACTCAAGCTGTACCTCAATTCCAGTTATACCGTCTGCTATGTATGCTTAACAGGAACGATAATTTAAAATCTTTTGCAAGCCCTTAAATAACATTAATCATGTAAGTACAAGTATACTTATTATTCATTCATATTGCAGCTACTAGCCTTATAATATAACAAAAATTACAACAGACAAGTAATCAAACATTGCATGTATTCATTATAGATACTAGATATATAAAGTGCTAAAAATAATTATAATATAAATGTACCAATATATAAATAATAATTATTAAAAAAGAACAGATTGTAGTACATGTTTTTAAAGTTAAATTTAAGATTATTTGATATATGAATCAACCATGTGAAATGTAATTTGATATAAATCCGAGCGGCAATTAGTTTAATAAAATGTTTTCAGCAAATTGGTACCTTCCCAAAGCATACTGTTTAGATATTTAATTTGATTACGGGTTACAAGTAGAGCGATGAGAAATTATATTAAAACCGTTTAAGTTAAATAAAGGGCGATGCAGATTCTCAGAAAGTGCAATTATTTTTTTACACAAATAAAATGTTTGATGGTTTATTTTATTGGATATAAAATATTATTTATTTATAAGTAAATCTATATACACTTATATCTAAATTGATTCTTGCGTATTAATAATGATGATGATAGTACTCAGTAGTACATTTCATTAATAAAATCTAATATTTTTTTCATTTAATTAAGACAACAGCATCTAATGTTGAAATATTCGCAATATTATATAGACGAGCTGCTTTTAAGAATACAAGCGGCGACCTCGGCAATGGTCTAGCGCACTACCTGGGCAGCTGTCTCAAACCCCCACCCAGCATTGTGAGCTTACCCCGCAACCATTCCTGTCCCGCTCACACCTAAGCATCAAACGTATAGAGCGTCATAAAAAGCGGTTTCATTTACTAGTGTAGCGTGTATTTGTGTAAATGTGTGCGTCCAATGTACTTTTATGTTACGAAGCTTCGTAAAGTAGTAGAGCTAAAGGTAAAGCTCTATAGGAGGCGGTTAGAACGTTTCAGCCCCGGGCGTCGATTTACCTGTTGGAACGCGTGAACCGGCACGGCCTTGTGCGCGAGCGCAGCGCAGGTTTGACTCTGAGTTAGTTCCACCCCAGACTCCGGCGCGAGCGAACGTGTTACGATACTCGCGTCGAGTTGCAAACACGATCTTGTGCAATTAATGCTTACGCGGAATAAGAGTTGAGTGGCCGACTAAACGCGTGCGCTCCTTAAGATTTACTTAGGCGATAATGCTATTAAGTGCAAATATAGTGTTCAATTATAAATAAAACTATGCAAAAGTTATAGTGAAGTTAAGTGAAAGGAGAACGATGTGTTCTATGTGGCTTACGAGCGCTTTATTAGCGCTTAGCACTGTTCTACCAGTGTGGAGCGCGTCTTTGTCGGCAACGACGGGAACGCGATATCAAGCTCCCGATGAATGCCGTTGGAATAATGAAGATGAAGAATCTGGAGTCACGTTACTGTGTCGATTAAGGACTATAAATAGTGAATTAGAAAATACAAATTTTAGTGCTATTCAACCACATCTTACTGTGCGACTACGACTCGAATGTAGCGATGCTCTTTTCTTCCAAAGCTCTCTTGCCCCGGGAAGTTTTCGACAACTTATAGAATTGAGAGAACTTACAATTGAATATTGCAAAATTGGAAATCTGTCAGATGGCGCTTTTACAGGTCTCCGAGAACTTAGGAACTTGACTATACGAACTCATAACACCGATTGGTCTACAATGTCATTAGAAGTTACACCTACTGCGTTTTCAAGGGATGTGCAAAATCTTGAACGCCTTGATCTTAGTGAAAATAATATGTTATCTTTTCCTGAAGGAGCTCTATGTTCCTTAAGAAATTTGGGATATCTAAATATGACAGGCAATAGAATGAGAGACGTTACCCATTTTCAATTTTCATCAGCTCATCGACATCCGACAGAAAAATGTGGTGATAATTTATTAATTTTGGATTTATCTAGAAATCTCATCGACACCATACCGCCAGGCCTCCTCTCAGGGTTAAGACGGTTACAAAAGTTATATTTACAAGGAAATGGATTGAATTCAGTAGCCGATAGAGCCTTAGAGGGTCTCATATCATTGACAACCGTTAGATTCTCTGATAATCAACTAACAAGCTTACCACCTGAACTGTTTAGTGATACTAAAGAGTTAAAGGAAATATATTTCAATAACAATACAATTACTGTTTTAGCTCCGGGCTTATTTAGTGATTTAGTGCAATTACTTGTATTGGACTTATCTTACAATGAATTAACATCTGATTGGATTAATACGTCTACATTTTATGGACTAAAAAGACTCATGTTTTTAGATTTCTCTCACAATAGAGTTTCTAAGCTTGAAATAGCATTGTTTAGAGACTTAAATAGTTTGCAAATATTAAAAATGCAAGATAATTATATTGAACACATACCAGAAAACGTTTTTAGTAGTCTTGGAAATTTACACACTTTGATATTATCTAATAATAGACTTGCAAATATTGAAAGCTTTGCCTTTATGGGACTCCCAGGTTTATCTGTTTTATCCAT
Source organism: Heliconius ismenius (assembly GCA_001485965.1). Classification (NCBI taxonomy): domain Eukaryota; kingdom Metazoa; phylum Arthropoda; class Insecta; order Lepidoptera; family Nymphalidae; genus Heliconius; species Heliconius ismenius. The sequence goes on along the minus strand of FAPP01047611.1, from coordinate 7,622 downwards.
TGACAGTAATCTTATCTCAAAAATACATCCGCATGCTTTACGTAATTGCACTTCATTACAAGATCTACATTTAAATGGGAATAGATTAGATGAGGTGCCTATAGCCTTGAGAGAAATACCACAGTTAAAATCTCTTGATTTGGGAGAGAATCTGCTAGTCAGCATTGAAAATGCTTCTTTTATGGCAATGCAACAGATGTACGGTTTGAGATTAACAGAAAATAATATTGGAAATATTAGCAAAGGCGTTTTTGATAAGATGAAATCTTTAAAAATTTTAAATTTATCAAGAAATAAGATTCATAAAATTGAAGCTGGTGCCTTTGACGGAAATATAAATTTACAAGCAATACGATTGGACGGTAATTACTTGGCCGATATTGATGGACTTTTTGCCAAGTTACCAAATTTAGTATGGCTAAACATTTCCGATAATCGTTTAAAATTGTTCGATTACGCTATGATTCCGACTGGATTGCAATGGCTGGACATTCACGCTAACAGAATTGCTGAACTTGGGAATTACTTTGAAATTGAATCGCAGTTATCGCTTAGCACTTTCGACGCTAGCTCTAATAGATTAACTGAAATAACGGGAAGCGCTATACCAAATTCCGTGGAAATGTTATATTTGAATGATAATTTAATATCAAAAGTACAATCTTATACTTTCTTTAAAAAACCAAATCTAACAAGAGTAGACCTGTATGGTAATAAGATAACTAGCCTAGACCCCAACTCTCTAAGAATATCCGCCGTTCCTCAAGACAAATCAGTGCCTGAGTTTTTCATAGGGGGTAATCCTTTAGAATGCGATTGTACAATGGAATGGTTGCAAAAAATAAATACTGGAAATCGAGCTAGAACCCAACCTAAGCTAATGGACTTGGATAGTATATATTGCAAATTACTTTACAATCGAGGCAACGCTTATGTGCCTTTGGTAGAAGCCGCATCCCATCAGTTTTTGTGCAAATACGAGTTTCACTGCTTTGCACTTTGTCACTGTTGTGATTTTGACGCATGCGATTGTAAAATGACATGCCCGAATAATTGTACTTGTTACCATGACCAATCTTGGTCGGCGAACGTCGTAGAGTGCTCTAACGCTGGATATGTTAATACATTACCCGAAAGAATACCTATGGAAGCTACACAGTTATATTTAGACGGTAATGACATAAAAATGCTCCCAAGTCACGCTTTCATTGGAAGAAAAAGATTAAAAATATTATATTTAAACTCATCGAACATAGAAACCATTCATAACAGGACATTTAATGGTTTAAAAGAGTTAGAAGTGTTGCACCTTGACCATAACAATTTAATAACAATAGAAGGACAGGAATTTAACGGTTTAGACAATCTACGTGAATTATATGTAAATAATAACAAAATAAAAACAATCGGAAAGGAAATGTTTAATCATATGCCAAGGTTAAAAATATTACATCTTGATCACAACGTGTTAGTAACATTATCAATATGGCAAATTAATCCAGCTGTAACTGCAATTACTTTATCATATAATCCTTGGTCATGTGATTGTGAATTCACTGAAATGTTTCGAGAATGGACAAAGCGTGTGAACACAGTGACGGACGCATCTTCTATAAAATGTGTATATTCTAAAAACAATTCAACCGACGTAGCAATTTACAATGAAAGTATGTTTGAAGACTCAAGATATGGCTTTAAAATTATTGAAGAAAACGGAACAATCTGTACCGGATTACCAAGTATAAATAACAGTATAAACGGAAATTTGACCTCTACAAAAACTGTTATTAACGACGAAGAAACTAATTACGTTTTTGTTATTATTGTCACACTCATTGCATTCATTGTATTGGTTTTTATACCAATTATAATGTGCAAATATGGCCATGACATTAGAGTGCGAATTTATGCTTGGTGCGGCGTTAAGTTGTGTTCTAAAGAAGATGAAGACCATGATGAGCGAGAAAAGCTATATGACGTCTTCGTAAGTTATAGCTCCAAAGACGAGCAATGGGTCACCGACGCCCTAGCACCCGTTCTGGAAGACGCGAGTCCTCCATACAAACTTTATTTACATTATCGTGATCTTCCTGTTGGTGGATACGTAACCGATAACATAACAAAAGCAATGGAATCTTCGCGTCGTACAATAATGGTGCTTAGTGAGAACTTCATCAAATCCGAGTGGTCAGGTTTTGAATTACAAGTGTTAAGAGACAGACGTAAGAAATTAATAGTGATATTACTAGGTGAAGTGCCTCAAAAAGAACTAAATCCGGAAGTAAAATTGTACTTAAAAGCAAATAAATATTTGTGTTCTAGTGATAAACTTTTCTGGGAAAAACTTAAATATGCTCTGCCTAAAGTTTACGAAAAACCGAGAAATCGTGGAATGCCAAGTCCCAGGGCGGATGCTGTCCCAATGCATAGAAATCACCACCCTAGAAGTCACTTAGGGGCTCTACCGCCACCGCCAGTTCACGGAGCTCACCCTGTATTACCACCCCATCCATCGTTAGGGTCCCATCAAATTCCACCCCGGGGTTCACCTCGAAACCTTTCTGTTCATGTTTAATGTGAAATTTTACCAAGGTGCAGAGACTTTTAGTGAATGTGATGGCTAGTCGGTTATAATAGGTATTGTATATATTATAATATTCGTTTTAGATTAAGTCTGTAAATTGTAAAATTTATAAATACTAAGCATTTGTCACTTATATTTTAGAAATAATAATAAAATAAACGTCAACTTTGCATTGTATTTGTATATTGTGTTGATCTTTACGAGCTGTGCTTGTAGGGCAAATCATTGATTAAAGATAAGTTAACTTGAAATGGCATTTTTGCCAATATCTGTGATACTTTAGTACTTATTTAGTTAGAAACACTAGGTTAAAATGTATATATTGTAATTTAGTCACAAAAAATTAACGTATTTATTGTAAAAATTCAAAAAAGGACTGTGTCAAAAGTGATAATGAGAATAAATAAGATTTTTAAACATATCAATTCTTTTATTTTTCATTTAAAAAAAGCTTAAATAATAAATTATTCAATTGTAGATTTTAATAACATATTATATGGAACGTAAACCAGTTATAATATATTTGTAATATTAAAACACCCATTTATATAGTCAAATGTTGGTTACTATTTTTTTTGTATGAAATCCAAAATAGATGGTACAAATAAGATTTAAAATTGGTAATATAAAACTAGTCTTTATTTTTTAAAATAAATATTTTTTATAATAAAAATAGCATCAAAGTAATGATTGAGGATTATTAAACTTGGGGCTCTTATATAAACAAAAAAAGATAAATGTTTTAGGTTTAAAAATAATAGCTTAAACTTATAATTTCTAATGAAATAAAATTAGCATTTATATTAGCATAAATACTAATTAATCTAGAATTATTTTAGATCTCAAATAGTCAAGTAACAGAGAAAAAGGATAAATAATATTTATTTTAGTACAATAAATTTAACCTGAGTTGGTTTAATTAATTAGAGACCTAATATTTTATTTATACAATTTATTTATATTAAATATAAAATACTATGTTTAAATCTAATTAATAAGAAAAATTAACGTTTACAGTCATATAAAGTAAGCATTCTAATTTTGAACTAATTATATAGGCTATATTTACAAAAACATTGCTAGAAACAACAAATTATGTAAAACATTACCAACGCTAAATAAAACACGTCCAATTCTCGCTAGTATCCGGTAAAAAATTATCTAGTTAAATAATGGCAACGGCGTAACTATCGAGTTGAGTCGAGAGCCATTTAAAAGAGCGGCTCCCATAGGCGAGCATATTGCATATCAGGTTTTTTATGCTGTAAGGACTCGGCCGTCGACCGAACCTTCAATCTAAGTTAACGAGCGCCCGCAGCCTAAGTATGTGTGAAACAAGTGGATGCGAACAAAAGCTTTGTGCGGTTTCTATTTATTGAAATTGGAAGTGATACGATGTTTATAACTATAAAGAGAAAATAAGCCAAATAGCCAATAAGCCTTGTTAGAGATTAATGGTCAACTTAAATGGAGAATACAAGCACTTCGAAGATTATTTTCTTATTAGCAATAGTGAAATATTTTATATTGAAAAATATAATATACTTTTATAATCCACAAAACATTTTCCATCTTTCTTGATTACTTATGATTGTTTTAATTTGTTTAATAATTAACTTTGCTATTTACAATAACAAGATTTAATATATTGGTATAGATTATTAATATTTCCTAAGGATTGTATACATATTTATTATTTTTGCACAATATATTATTTATAGGTAAAATTTTCAATTTTTAGAGCTACTATCAATTTTGTATATAATACTTGTATAATAAAGCGGAAGAGATTGTCTGTTTGTTTGAGCTTTATTATTAATAAAAAGTTATCTATAGACCACTTCATGTTTAGTAATGATCTTGAACAGTTTTGACTGAATGATATTAAAATGGCTAATGTAAACAGATAAGATAATTTTAATCTAAGATAATTTTCAAAGCAATAATTTTAAGTGTATTTTACAAAATTTACTCATATCAAAATTAAATACTTTAAATTTAACCTACAAACGATAAATAATCAAGTATCAGAAGAAATTAACATCCCACTTTTTTTTAATTAGGATATACATACATATTTCATATATTGCAAGGGATGCGTCGAGATAAACTCTAATAAATTTAAAAAATAATAAAACATTACTGAATTTACAATGGCTAAAACCCACTAAGAAGCATATAGCAGCCGACACTATAAAATCAAGTAAGCCGAAGAAATATCTGCATTATCCATCGAGTGAAAATTAATCTATACTCAAGAAGGAAAAAAATCCTTCCCTTTCCCCCTTAAAAAGCAAAAATTTAAGTACATAATAAGCAATTTAAAGATAAAAATCAGTACTGTCAGTCAAATTCAGAAATATTTGAATTTGAATGAAGGCGCCTAAAGTAGTTGACAGCACGAGTAAAACATGTAAATGCACCTAAATTGATTTTTCGACAGCTTGATTACAAAAATAATGTGCGTTAATACTCAAAACAAATTTAAAACGAACCTTACAATCGTATTGAAATCTTTTCTCATTTTAAGTAAGTTGAAGTTAAGTAATATTGATGAAAACGGATATGGCGAATTTATTTTATAATATTGAGTGAATACAGAGTGAATTAAACACGCAGAGGATATAGGAAAGATTTTTAAACAAAATATTTAATTTACATATATGATTGATAAAAATAAAAATAAATAATGATTTATTATTATAAGACAAGAAAATATTAAAATATCAAGGTGCGTCGATAGAGCAACAAATTGCAATAAATTTTTGTTTTTTTTTATTATCATCCTCCTTTATACCTACTACAAATATATTTATTAATTATTTTGCTATATAATATCAGTCTTTATAGCTCGTAAATTTAATAAAATAAAACATATTTTAATGGTTTTCAAAAATATATTTTTTCACTACTCTATCTACAAATTAAAAAAAAAGTGGAAAATATAAATACGTATATAGGTGCATATTAACCTCCATAATAACAGTAATTTTATGTCTATTTTAGCATAATTAAAAGAAAATACATCGCTTTAATAATATTATAATATATTTAAAAGGACGTTGTTTTACGTCCTTCTGGACTTGATCAACCAAATAAATATTAGATGTGAGTATCTAGGCATGTTTTCTTTTCTTTTAGTTTCTAAGGATCATAAATTAAGCTAGAGAATAAGACAAGGTGAAAAAATAAACGCGACGCCGCACTGTGTACAACATTAATCAGAGCTCTGAGAAGGCGTAGAGAATTTATTTTACGATTGTTACAGTGTCGATGAAACGTTAAAAATGCTGTCGGGTTATATTGAAACATTCGACGCATTGTTCGAGCCGATGGGTCCGATAACGCACCGGTGCGCGGCGTGCCCTCACCGGCACCTTGTTGATTTTCCAACGTAAACTGTCGAACATCGGCCGTTACTAGTTTCTTTTTTATGAGTACTGGTTTAGTGGAACGGAACGCAACTCCGTATCGATGGTACGATTAAACTCTTGAGATATCATAATCACCGGTCTGCATTTATCGAACGTATAATCGGAACGTATAAGCGGCAATAAATTTGTCTCATTTTAATATCCTAGAGCGTGTTATGTACGACCACAAACGCGCTCGATGTTTGAAGATCGGACCTCGTTAGAGGTGGGTAAAAACGCGCCTATAACTGCGCCGCCCGCGCCATACGAAAGAGTTCAACGAGCTATACACATACGA